>VJMH01007304.1:0-94677 GCA_009835185.1 Aphanomyces stellatus
CCGCGGCATGGCAGGTCCTCTCAACCTCTATTCCCGATCTACCGCCTCATGTTGATCAAGTACCACCACCTAGATTGGTGATGACTTGACTTTTATGTCTAGACCATCGAGCCAATCGACGAGTGCACGGTATATACCCACATGACCGACAAGCATCACGACACGATGTGCCATGGGCACATTCTCGTCAAGCACTATGCGGTGGAAGGCCGCGAGATCTTGATTGGTCGCTCCATCCTGGACGACCCCGCACATCCAACGCCACGTGGCGACTTGATTGAAGACAGCACGTTTTGGTACATGTGACGGGTGACGCGTGGGATTTTGACAATCGGTAGGGTCGAAGCAGTCGCGTTACCAGGACAAGACGCATGTTTGTTTACTTCGGTCATGAGGCTCAACTTGGGATACGTTGCTACCGCTGACGAATCTGAGATGGATGACGTTGTCGCACTCGTTGAATCGGCGTCGATCGCCCACCAGCAATCCTTTGACATGCGAGGAATCCTCCCCTCACATGCAGTTGGTCGGCAATTGTCACCTCCCCTTCGACTCTTGACGCTGGGCAATTTGCACATTTACCTCGCACGAAGTGTCGTGGTTGAAGAGGCATTCATGCGTGCCATTAATTGTGCGATTCAGCGACATGGTGACAAGGCTTTAGAATCGACAGGTGTTGTCTGACGAAGCGTTGAATATCAGTCCTGCGTTCTTTCAATTGGAAGGGGGTATGACATCACAGCCGCCACGCGTTTCTGACAATGGTAACAAAACGTTAATGCCTATGCACCTGTTGACAATCCGAAAAGGACGAATGAAATTGAGCCAGCGGGACTGTTGTGGCCGCATTGCCTATTGAATAAAAGCAATGACGATTTATGCTTGACCAATGGGTCAAATTGCGTGTTCAACATGAGCAATTCCTTTTGAAAACACGGAGTGCCCTGAGCCCGATTGGAAAGAAGTCCCATTCGAATGAAATAAGTCCGACATTTTATATCGCAGATCCTGGGTAAAAATTATGACGTCTTGACTTGCCCATATATTTGACTCTCGGCGTCACGTTGGCAACAAGTTCTTTGCCGCCACCTCTCAAGGCGCCAAATTTGTGGATCTTGTGCGCGCTTCACTCTGCCTTCTCGCGACATGAACATTAATGATGTCGCTGCCGACGACGAGATCCTGCCGACTTGAGTCGTGCGCATCGTCAGAGTAAAATCGCTTTCGCTGTTCCGTGAAGTAGCGAGTCATAGATACGTACCACAAAGACCTCGACTGGAACGGATTGTTTGATGACGCCAAGTTGAAGTGTTGGAGTGCGTTTGAGTGGGACCCATACATTTTTTGTACGTGTCAGACTCTTTTTATATCCGAATAACGTTATGACTAATTCCGAATCGTTGTTGGCTTTAGCTCCGTGTTTTCAAAAGGGCATTGCTCAAGTCGAATAGGCAATGAGACGTACTGGCCAAACATGTATCGTCATTGCTTATATCCAATAAGTAACACGGCCACAGCCGACCCCTGGCTCAATTTCATTCGGCGATGGCGTATTCGGATCTTCAAAAGGCGCAGTGACATGTTTGATTTGACTGGTTTTGCAATTCACACGACCGGAACGCAGAAAATACAATGAAATCGTTTAAGTTCGAATAGTTTAACAAAGTGCGATATTGTCGTGCACAAGTGAAGGCGAAAAGTCGAATGAGCAAGAGGTCAAGCGGCCGCGCGGCGGCCGCATTCTTGCATCCTGCGCCGAATGACGAGCGGAAAGGCACCGCCGAGATGGATGAAACAGAGATGTTAAGCACTCCCAAGAAGGGAGAGAGACCACAGAAGCGCGAGATCAACCTCCTCAGCGCACAGATCAAGGACCTCGAAGAACAGATTGAAACCGACCGGGCCGCCTCGTCCCGAGACATATCCTTCTGGGCGTGCATGGCAAACGGTGAACGTGTTGCGACGATGAAGGCACGCGACGATACCGACAAGCTCCGGGACGCCATCTGCGAGCGAGGGACCTTTTTCGCGGAGCTGCAGACCATCCTCCGAACCAAGAAACCAAGAGTAGGTCCCATGGTTGCTATTTCTTGAGTCCCATGTGAATGTTTAGATTCACCATGACCTCCCATCGAACGAATGGCAGAGTTTCCATCTCCCGCTCGACGCGTGCAGTCGAAGCAACGCCATGCACGCGATTTTGGACCGCGAATACCGCCGCCTCCACCACGTTCTCGACGACATCCGGTTGTCTCACCAAAGCGAGGACACGCGGTGGGCCACCACAAAGCAAGACCCAAACGGACGATCCTTCCTCGAAATCGTCGAGCTCATGCATGTGGCGGCACCGTACGACATGGTGACCAATGCTGCGTGGCACGTTGTGGTTGGCGGCGCTCCGTCTGGGGAACATGCAGACCAAAGTCACGCTTCCACGGCGCATGGAAACAACGTGGAGCAGATTGACGAATGGACCGTCTATCGCGTGACGACGCAGACGTTGCCCACTCGCGTCTGTCGCGCGCATCGATTGCATAAGCGATACACGGATGACGAGTGCGACGTCATCACGACACGGTCCATTCTACGGGACCCGCTCCACCCGATTCCGCACAAGGATGACACGCTGGTCGAAAACGCCACCTCCTGGTACGACGACATTGGCTACCAACCTCGACTCGGATGGTTGTAGGATCCAAGTTGCAGCTGCAGGCACGATAGAGTCCCGTGTGACGGTGTGTCTCCGCGTCGATGTCGGGTCCGCGGACCATGGTTTGCCCATGGCATGTCCATCTCCCGTGGACAACCCAGCGGCGCACATTTGGTCTGTACAAGGCCACGAGTTTGTGCAAGCGTTGAAAGCTGCCGTCGACAATGTCGTGTGTTTGTTCAAATGTCCAGATTAAACCTTTGTGTCTTGGAGTGACGAGCTAAACCCACGAGCGTTTGTGCTGTCCTGTTGTGTAGGGCGACCACACTGGGTCTTGCTGCGGGAGACATATGTACACAGGCAACGCACTCGATGTGGTGATGGTGAGACCATCTACTGTCGCTCGTGTTCGTGATGATGTACGGTTCCATACCGAGGAGTTGCCGCGGGCGACAACGCCATTGGACGACGATGTTGAAAGGAATTCAACATAAATCCAAAGTGTATCCGACATTTTACGTGAACGTGACTTTGTCAGAGACCCAACTGGGTGTAGCAAGACAAGGAGACTTTTGTTGCCGCGAGCGATTTGAAGTAGCATTGTCATTTTTTTGTGGATATTCGAAATCTGTTAAAAATGACAAGTACTTGGGCTTTGAATTTTTTAACGAAACAGATGATTTGTGTTGCGAGGTCACGATGACACACTCGCGAAAAAGGAGGGTCAAATGGACACGCAAGACTAGCGCAAGCTCACATGAAATGGATGGAACCCTCGTCAAGGCCCACCGGAAGACGACTGTCGTAGTAAGCTGTGTTGGACCAGTTGTCGGCCTTCTTTTCGAACGCGGCGTTCGATGTCCCTCTCGTCTGAAGTACTCCGAGTACATTTCCGTACTTTGATTGCATTAAGTTCGCTTCTGTGTTGATCTCTTCAAAGTACGAGCTCGCGCGTCGAGTTCTATACTTCATGCGACATTGTCGGACATGGATGAATGTGCCGCTGACGACAACACGTACGCAAATGATGTGGAGGAGGAGGTCGCCGACGAGGACGCCGCCCCACGCCATCCTGAAGATGGGAAGAACGCAACACAAAAGACGCGCCGCCGCCGCTTCAAGCGCCGTCCCGTGCATGAGATCGCCCACCTCAAGTCGCAAGTCGAGCAACTGGAAGCCCAAATTCCAAACACGAGCAGCGATGTCGCCCCGACGGAGGAAGTGTCCTTCTGGCAGAGCACTGCCAATGTCGAGCGTGCTGCTGTCCAGACCGCACGTCTCAGCAACAATGCACTGCGCAACGCCGTGCACGAACGCACTCTCTTTTTCGCCGAGATGGAAACCCTCTTGCTAAAGAAGCCTCGCGTGGACCCTGTACGCGACTACCTCGACCCTGCGCGCTTGACATCCTTCTAGGAGCTCCTTGGCGACCCCGCGACGGAGTTTTATCATCGATACCATCTCCCTGACGGCGACATTCGACGTCGTGTCCGCGCGATGCACGCGATCCTAAATGGCGAATACCGCCACGTGACCCGCGTGCTCGGCGACGCAGGGCTATTAGACGCCGAAGAAGATACGTTTTGGGTCAAGTTCAAGCCGCAGGCAAACGACGTCGTCGTCGCCGAGGCCGTGGAACACCTGGTCCTGGCGGCGCCATTCGATGTGGTGACGAATGCTGTGTGGCGCGTGTTTGGCGGGGACCACTGCGAGCCGCTCTTGGACGGCTTTGTCGAAGTACATGCGTCGTCATAGACAAGTTATCCTGACATATCTCTTGCCTAGTCGGTCGAGTGGATCGACGAGTGCTTGCTGTACAGCTCGATGGTTACCTCGCAGCGCGGCCGAGACTGCCACGCCAACATTTTGTACAAAAAATACCCCGAGCCCGACCGAAACGTGATCGTCGTGCGGTCCGTGCTCCACGACCCACAGCGGCCGACGGCGTCGAATGCGCTGGTTGAAAACGTCGTGGGGTGGTACGTCCCGAGGACAAGTCATAATGACAATCCCACGACAGGGTTCAAATTTCTGCGCTCCCAGACAACCCCGACGCGTGTCGCATGACCATGTTGCTGCAAGTTGACTCGGGACAACCCGATCCGATGGACCCAAGCCAATTGAGCGACCTCGCAAAACTCGTCGAGACCATCTCGGTCGCACAGCGACCAGCCGTGCGCGGCAGATTTCCAGACGCGCCCGCAGGCACAGTCGCGTGCGAGACCACACTGCCCGTGCCTACGTGGCGCGAGATTTTGCCAAGGGGCGTTCGCTTCGAGCGAACATTTAAAGCGGCCGTAAACGCCGCTGTCCACGACTTCAACACGACCAAGGATGCAATGCGCGATGGGGCGACGACGACAGCAACCACATGAGATGCAAGTGGTTAACTAAGGCGAGTCTATTTATCTGGTGGCGTGGGTCAGTGCCATAAACGACGCCGTGGGGACATTACTCATATGACATGGGCCCACTTGCGGGCCACAGAGCGAATCATGTATGTCGTTGGCCTGGGGCAACGCTTGGCCGTGTGGTGAGATACATGCAAGAAAGCCGCCGCCAGTGCAGATAGGTCGCTCGGGTGTGCGTTGAGCGTGAAGAACTGTCAACGCTTTCACTGCCTCAACCGCATGATACCAGTCATTATGCGGGTATGTCGTATATACCGTGTGGGTGTATCGAGAATTGCATGGGTGGTAGTGGTGGGGCCAAACTCGGTCGATTTGTCGGTACACCAATACCACCAAGCAATGAGACGAGGACTCAGACAGAAGTATTTGCGCACAGGCTTCGACGACACTGCGCTCATACATTCTCAATGTAAGGCCAGGGCGCACGTACGAGCATGTAGCTCCCCACCACTTGAGGGAGCGATGACAATTGCCACATTCTCAAGCTCAAGACATGATGCAGGCGTGACGCTGCACTCTCGTGTTGACATGTTCCTTTGTTTGCATATCGGCATTACAATCCCACGACAATCGCGCGTTCGTCCGTCGAAAGTCGGTCGTCGTACGCTTGGACCGCGTCGTTTACGAGCCTCTTGAGCGTCCGCACGAACCGCCGACCTCGCTCGGCAAACATCCCAAGATTGTCGCTCGTGTCTTGGTCCAACGTCGACGGCAAGAGGCCGGTCGCGGGCGGCGGCGCAAAGCACATGCGCTGCATCGTCTGCACCACGTGGTCCATGTCGGCGGCGTCCACGTCCGTGGTGGCGGGCCAGACCGAATGTTGCACAAATGAAAAGCGGCACCGATGTGCGTCCACGGGCACGACCGTCAACCTACGACCAGCGCCCGAGTGCATATATACGTCGACGGAACCACCTACCACATGCATCGGTTCTCGACGGCGCCCTTGGACATGTGCGGCATCGTGGCATCTTCCAGCACCGTCCGGGACACAATGACTTCGCGGTCGGGCTCGACATAGTACTTGCGGATCATGTTTGAGTGGCCAGGCGGGAGCGTCGGCGCCGCGGGCGACGTTTGCGTCTTCCCGTAGACCGTAAATGGATCGACGCGTTCAAAGGTCTACGATTGCGTCATCATCATCGTTGGAAGCGTGATGCCGCTACCTCGAGAGCACCTTCCGGAAGGTCAGGCGGCGCTTCGCCTTCAAAGACTTGCCAGGCGACGGCGCCGACGACGCGGAATGGCGCAGCGAGCGTCATGTGGTGGATGCTCTCGACAAGGAAGGAGGAACGGCGGCTGTTGGCAGGATGCCCTCGGATGACAAACACGTCCTGGGGTTGATCCCAGATGCCCGCTTGAACAAAGGCCGTCTGGAGGCGCCGGAGCTGGCGGTCGGCGATGGCGTGGATCGCGGCGACTCGGAGCGAAGCATGGGCTGCGAGTGTGTATGCTTGCCATTCCTCAGAGTGCATGTCCCGCGCATGTGTCTACGAAAGCAGGAATAAACACACAAACGAGGATGGCAAGGTCCCCGCACCGTCAACCGAGGCTTCTTGCGCATGACTTTCTCCATCGCCTCGATAAAGGTCGCGTTCTCGGCCACCGCTTCCTTCAATCGCTCATTTTCTTGCAGTGCTTGGTGTTTCCCAGCTGACTCTGCCGATGCTGTCCGCGCCCACAACGACAGCGTCGACGATGCCGTCCTCGCGTCCGCCTGCCGTGACGCGATGCGTTCTTGCAGTCGCTTGACTTCGTCACGGAGCTGTTGAATTTCCTGTCGCTGACGCGTGTATGTGTGAGTAGATGAACCGCTCTTGGCCTTGCGTTTCGTGCACACCACAGGTGTGGGGGACGACACAATCTCGTCCTCGTGAGCACAGCTCTCGTCGGTCGCATCCGAGGGCGGAGAGTCCTGGAAGAGATCGCAGACATTGTCAAGCTCCTCCTGGAGTCCATTGTCTGACGCAAAGAGGAATCGCAGGTCGTCTTCCCACTGAGCCGAAGCGGCGGCGATATTAGGGACGTCGGCGGGCATGGCTAGCGCGCGGACCTGGATCGATGGAACACAAAAGATCAATTCCAGCACAGAAAAGTTGGAAAGGTAATATTGTAATATTGTGCTTTAATTCCAAAATTGTGGGGCACCCCAATCGG
Source organism: Aphanomyces stellatus (assembly GCA_009835185.1). NCBI lineage: Eukaryota > Oomycota > Saprolegniomycetes > Saprolegniales > Verrucalvaceae > Aphanomyces > Aphanomyces stellatus. Next base: position 7,219 of record VJMH01007304.1, read on the forward strand.
TTAGCAAAGTGTCGGACAGAGGCCAATATTTCAGTAAAGTAAAGTAACGTCATTCCGACCCCGTCTCGAGCGGGTCAAGTCGGGCACCAATCAGAAGCGAGCATTTGAGTGTGATGTCCAGAGTTGGAATTTACTCTTCGCTGATTGGCTATTAACGAACTTTCTACCGAATATGACAAATTTGGATATTTTTTACTAGTAAGTGGTAGGTTTTTCAAGAGGAAAAATATCTAAAAGTACGAACACTCTCTCTTCAAGGTGCGCTTTTTGTATGCCACAGATGAGCCATGATGGCGGCAGCGCGGACTCGCCCCTTGGGCTTCTTGCAGCTGCATGCAATGATGCTGTACCCGTGGTCCAGAATGGATCCAAACGTCTATCGATGCAGGAAGCGACCGCGCGTCAACCTCCCAACCGCGGCAAAGCACCATCCAAATCCCGTCGTCCAAAGCAAGAAATCGAAGTCCTCCAAGCCCAAGCAAAGGAGATTGAGTCACGTCTTCAAGACATGCGCCGCGGGGAGACTTCGTGGCAGCATGTAGCTCAGTCGGAGCGATTGGCTGTGCATCAAGGTCGCCGCGAGCACGACGAGCTACGGCTTAAACTGCAGGACCATGTTGCCATTCACACTGAAATGGAGGCCCTCTTTCACAAGAAACCAAAGCTGAATCCCATCGCCGCGGTATCTCCGAAAATGTACCATGGTCCTCACCCACCTTCCTTTCTAGTCCCTTGTGAGCACTACGCGGGAGGCATGGCAATCCTTCCACCTTCCCGCCATCGACGACCCTTGGACGAATCGCCTCCATGCGATGCATGCGATCCTGGACCGCGAATACGGTCGCATGCCACACATTCTGCGGCAGGAAGGACTTCTCGATGTCGTCGAGCCCGACGCTTTCCGGTGCAAGTTGATTCCTCCTCATGCGACAACTGCGACATTTGCCGTCCATGCCGTGGATCACTTGACCCTGGACGCGCCGTTCGACATCGTGAGCGCCACCCTGTGGCGCCTCCTTGGCACAATAGACGAGTCAGAAACCAATGGACTGGAGGAGGTAGATCACCATGGCTAATGGTATGTCATCATGACGTAGCGAGTCGACCACATCGACGACGACACACTCTACCGTCGCACATGCGACACGCGACACCCCGTATTCAACTGCCGCGCCAACATGTTGACGAAACGATATGCCGAACGCGACGGCGATGTCATCGTGACGCGTTCAACGTTACAAGACGCGCAGCATCCGTTGGCGACAGACAAACGCACGCTCGTGGAGAACGTCACGGGCTGGTACGTCCTCTCGCATGTCTCTGTGTTGCAATGTGATTGGGGAGTAGGATCCGCATGGCGGCCCTGCCACAGAGCGACCAGTGCCGATATACGTTTATGACGCACCATATCTTTTCCCCCGACACGCCGCTCACACCCGCCGAAGTTGATGCGATGGCGTCGCTTATGGAGACACTCTCGAAAGCCCAGCGGCCGTCGGTGCCTGGCCTCTTCCCGCTCACTCCCCCGACGCAACACATGCAAGGGATGCAGTTCCCCCCGTGCTTTCTCGTCACCACACGAAGCATGCGCTTCGACCGGGTGGTCAAATCGACATTGAATGCAGCCATTGTAGCACACCGCAGGACTAGGACGACGCCATAAATGCCAATACTAATATATGCGATCGAGCGGATGGAAGCATATTTGTCCAAGTACTTGACTGAGACAGGTCTAGACAACATGGGGACAACTTGTACCGGCGACATCGACATCATGCAAGCGTGCGCCGTGATGCGGGATCAAGGCAATCGTTGGTTGCTACAAGGCCGCGGACGTTGTTGCCAAGTTTCGATTCGACACAGCGGTGGTGGCAAGAGGAAGAATGGTACGAGTCGAGCGAATGGCGTACAATACAAATTGGTCCTGGGGACATAGACTTGTCAAGTGCTTGCGCGCAAGCATTCGCGACGACATCGAAGCTGGCTTCTCCAAAAGTACAGCTCAGGACACTATGTTGCCATCTCATTGTTTGATACGACCCCTGCGCCCAACACTGGGGACACGATTGTATTGAGTGCCACCCAGAGACCAAATTCAACACTTGACCAATTCTACGGGCTCGCTCAAAGTCTACATATATCAAGGCTTTCATACAAAATATAATCCAACGTGGAGAAACATGTGCGTTTGAACCGATCCAAGCAAGAGACGTACACAGCATGGCGCTGGACGGCCATTGGGGATTATTTTTCTCGAGTTTCGGTAGGATCGAAGGGTTCTCCAAAAACCAACACAAATGACGATTCATGAGGTGTAGAAAGTACAGCTGTGTCCTGTGGTTCACCCGTCGTCTCTGAAGATCGCATACTTGGTCCTCCAGTGCATTCATCCGCGGTCCCATTCCTCGCAGCTCCGAGTTGGTTGAGGATGATTGAACCCTCCAAAGTGCGTCTCTGAAATGTCTTTCGCTCAAAATTAAGATGGACAAAGACGAGTCGAGAAGAACGTGGAGTGTGGGGGATCTTCACGTCCTCCTCACGAACGACGACGAGCTGCGAGATGAATTTGCCCAGGTGTGCGACCTGCTGCTTGACGGAACGACACCGGACCTGAGTGCCCCATTATGGGCAGAGGAAACCTCGACATCCGCGACGGCCCCGCGAACCAAGGGGCGAAAGGCGAGACGCGCGCCGCATGTGCGCTTCGAAGTGCGCCAGAAGCAAGAAATGGTTCACCTTCGAGAGCAAGTCGAGCAGTTGAAGAAGTGCCTCCAGGCGAGCCAAGCGAAGCGGTCGCCACTTTTGAAGTCGTCGTCGGTCGTCCCCACCACATCAATTTGGGAACACATTGCCAAGCGCGAGCGCACTGAAGCACAAAACGTATTCACGGAGAACGAACTGCTCAAGGACGCAGTGCATGAGCAAGTCACGTTCATCGAGCACATGGAGAAACTCTGTCGAAAGAAGTTGCGGTTGGCGGTATGCACTCGTCAAACGTCGTATCTTATCAAGCTATTCCTTGTAGAAGGACGACGTTGAAGCATGGGAGGGGTACCGCCTTGCTGCGCATGAATCCCTTCGCGTTGCCGCCATTCATGCGATTGCCGACCGGCAACTTCGCCGCCTCGGACCGACCATCGCTGCCGCGGGTATCCCCAACACCGCAAAAGAGTATTTGAACATTCAGATTGTCCCCATGCCGTCGGGCGCGTCGCGCCTCGAGTACGTCAACCATATCGTCTTGGCCGCGCCGTTCGAGGCCATTGGGCAGGCTGTGTGGCGTGTGCTTGGCTGCGAGACGCCGCCTTTGCTGCCGCCGGGCATGACAGACGTACGTGGTCCTGTGGCACTTCCCATTGATGTCGATGGACGTGTGTAGAAGGTCGAAGTCATCGACGGGCGGACGATATATTACCAAACGACCGACACTGCGCGTCGATGTTATGCCAACACGATCCGAAAGTACTATGTGGAAGCCGACTGCCACACGATTGTCGCGCGGACAGTGCTCGAAGACGCGTTGATGCTACACATGGAACATGGCGCCGTGGAGGACAAGAGTGGCTGGTACACGTGTCTCTTGATGCGTATCATTGACCGACGCTAGGCTCCAAGTCGTTCCTTTGACAAGGGACAGCACCAAGTGCATCCTGACAATCATCTTCCACATCGAGTTGGGTCTACTCCTGCCACGGCAATCAGAGCCAGTCATGGACACGGTCATGGACATGATGGAGCAGTTCTCTCTCGCTCAGAAGCCAGAGGTCCCTGGCACGTTCCCACCGGCATCTGCGGCTGCGACCCTCGACGTGGCAGCGATTCCGTACCTCCATATCCAGTCGGTTGTCGCGCGGGCAAAGACCTTTGTCGCGAAATTCTCCGAGTCGGTGAACAGCGCGATCCAAACGTTCTTGCAAGAGACATCGAATCCGACGGCGGCGCCGCTTTAAACTCTACCCTGCGTGGAATGCTGTAACCAAGTCCACGCACTGTTACACGAACGACGGCGCGATGTCGAGTCCGAACGACACGACGTGCAGGACGACCGCATTCGCATTTGCCACAGCGACTTGAGAACGATGATTCATAGACGCAGCGTCATATGACTCGTTACTTCTTTGGACCCGATCAATACTGCCACAGCTTTCGATTGTGTGGTCCCGACGTGGGCCACACATTCAAACCAATTCGTCATTCGACACAAACTCACAAACTCAAACTAGCATTAGGTTGTGCTATGATACGTCTCGATGGCGTCGTTCACGTTGGCCTTGAGGACGCGCATGAAGCGGCGACCGCGCTCGGCAAAAGCGGCCATGCCAGGGTATGGCAGTTGGCTCAAGTCCATCTCGACGGCCATCGGGATCGTCCCGCGGCGCGCCACGGCGCTTCCAAAGCACACGCGCTTCATGACTTGGACGACGGAATCCATCTCGTCTGACGATGTCGTCTTGGCTTCGTCTTCAAACGGCCAGACGAGTTGTTGGAGGATTGTGAAGCGACATTGGTTGGGGTCCCCGGGCAATGGCACGACCTGCAGCCTACGCCATCGTCGGGTCAGTTCCAAGGCCAGGAGGTCCACATGGCATACCACATGCATCGGTTCTCGACGGCGCCCTTGGACATGTGCGGCACGGCGGCATCTTCCAGCACCGTCCGCGACACAATGACTTCGCGATCGGGCTCGACATAGTACTTGCGGATCATGTTCGAGTGGCACGAGACCGCCGCGCCGGGCGGCGTGAGGCGAAGTTTGCTGTAGACTGTGAACGGATCGATGCGTTCCGAGATCTACCCACATATACTCAATCGCATGACGACACAATCATCACGCACCTCCATGGCGCCTTCGGCCATGTCTGGCGCCGTCTCGCTGTCAAACACCTGCCACGCAACGCTTCCAACGAGGCGAAAGGGGGCATCCAGCGTCAAGTGGTTGATCATTTCGACGAGAAAGGCCTTGTCGGCGGGCTGGGGCTCGGCTTGGATATGAAACTTGTAATGCTCGCGGTCAAAGACGCCGGCCTTGACAAACGCGCTTTGGAGGCGGCGGTACTGTCGGTCGGCGATCGCGTGGATCGCGGCTTCGCGGAGAGATGCTTGTGCTGCGAGTCGATATGTTTGCCATGCTTCCGAGTGGATGTCGAAATGCCCCTGCATGGTCGAGAGATTGAGATTGAGAAGTGGATGTGCACTTACCCCGACGCGCGGTTTCTTGCGGAAGACGCGCTGCATCTGCTCGATAAACGTCGCTTGCTGGTACACGGCTTCCTTGAGCTCTTCGTTTTCCTGGATCGCGCGTTTCTTTTCGATGTTTTCAAGCTTTGCCGTCCGCTCCCACAACGACATGTCGTATGTCGTCGTGTCTGTCGTGTCCCGCGCGCGGAGCCGCGCCGTCAACACGTCCACTTGCTTCCGCAGAAGCAATATCTCTTCTCGCTGGCGCACCGACGACCGCACAGGTTTGGTCTTGTCGCCCGCAGCGTGTCCGTCGCGAGTCGGCGTGACATCCAACGGCGGGGGAGGCGGCGACGACACCGACGACGACTCGGCGCCCGACGTGGTCTCGTCGTCTGCCGCTGACCCCGAACCGTCCAAGAGTTCACAGACATAGGTGAGTTCCTTGTCTAGCTGATCGTCGTTCGCGATGAGAAACTGCAAGTCGCGGAGGATGTCCAATGGCGCGCCGTCGTCCTCAGTCGCTTCGATCGACATGGTGCGTTCAAAAACTGTCTGCGAACGGTGCAGAATTACACCTTAAGTGCGACAATGTTAAGTACGATATCCCAAATTTCACCCAATCATAATTTCAGCACGCGCGGCTCGGCCACACAACGCGCGTACGCGTCGATGGCGCAATTGACAGTGCTCAGAAGCGCTCCCTGCATCTGCTTGCCGCTCTCGATGAAGAGACGAAGGCTATCTTGTGGCACTCGCGTCGGATCAAACTGCAGGTACGCTGGGAGCGCGGGTAAATACCCCGGTAACTTGGCATCGTCGGCGATCGCTAGCTGTCCCAGGATGTCGCTCAAGTCTTCCCCGCCCGACGTCGTATACGAGTCCATACGCCCGAGGTCCGCTTCCACGAGTAGAGTGAGTCGACATTGTTTGTCGTCTTCGGGCAGGCGCGCGACTTGCAGCCTAGCATCATTGGCCTTGGACAATTTTGTAGTCGTGTACCACGAGGACTTGTTTTCCAGTGCATTCGTCGCGACATGCGGGATGCGCGCGTCTTCGAGCACGGATCGCGCGACAAAGATGACTCGGTTAGCCTGCAAGTACCGCTTCCGAATCAGATTGGACTGCCACGGCTGGACCTTGTCGCCCGCGCGTGTGTAGACAGTGTGCTCGTCGATTCGTTCGATTTCCTGCACCTCGGGTCAGTCGTGATGGCCGTTGCATATCATACGTTCAGTCTTTCGCTGGCGCCTTCGACGCTGAGCCAGCGCCAGATGGCGGTGCCAACAATGTGAACTGGTGCCGCGAGGGTGATGTGGTTCACGAGCTGAAACGTGCTGGCTCCATTGGCTTCCGTCACGAGCTGCGACCGATAGAGCGTTTCCTTGCAGTCAAGCACGCCTGCCCGAAGAAAAGCATTCTGCATGCGGCGGAATTGACGATCGGCGATCGCGTGGATGGCAGTAGCGCGCAAGGAGGCCTTGGCCGCGAGACGGTAACTCTGCCATTCTTCCGACTCAATGTCATCGACGAGCTGCAACATGGGTGAGGGGGGTCCTTCACGAGAAGGCATACCGTCAACCTCGGCTTCTTCCGAAACACTCGCTGCATCTGCTGGATAAATGTTCCTTGCTGGTCCACAGCATCGCGAAGCTGCTCGTTCTCGTGTTGCACTTTGTGCATCTCAATGCGCTCGAGCTTGGCCGTGCGCTTCCAAAACGGCATCGCGGCCGGGACGGTCCCCGCGACCTCTGCCGCATGAAGTGTTGCTTTGAGCGCGTCGACTTGATTGCGGAGTTGGTTGATTTCTTCCCGCTGTCGGATTTCAAACGTCGTGCGCGGCCGCGTCTTCTTCTTGGGTCGAGGAGTGACCTCGCCACCGTCGAGACGAGTCGGCGACTGCGCCTTGGTCGTGGGACTCGAGTCACCGTCGTCCAGCATGGTCCATACGTGTCTAAGTCCGTCATCGAGCTCAGTGTCATGAGCGATGAGGAATTGGAGGCTTGCGTCCCACGACTTGCCGTCCTCGATCTCGTCGGCCATGTGATCTCTGGAGAACGATCACGAAATCCGTTTGATCAAAAAACAGCTCTGAGCATCTATTTGCCATTTTCGTTCGCTGGAAGTCCGTCAAACACGTACTTTAAAGGGTCTCAGGATAAAATGTTTTGCTTTTTGATTTTGACATTTTGTGACCAATTTGCATTATTGGACTGAGGGTGCCATGTCGAGAACTACTAAAGTACACTTTTAACGTCCTAACGTTTCTCCATAATCACGAAGACGGAGGCGGCGCCGCTCTGCTCGCGTACGCATCGATGGCGCTGTTGACGGTGCGCAAGAGCGTCTTCTGCATGTGTTTGCCACTCTCCATGAAGAGGCGAAGGTTTTCGTGCGGAAGTTGCGCCGGGTCGAGCTCGACGTACGCTGGGAGAAGGGGCATATACCCTGGTTTCTTGGCATCGTCGTCGCGGATTGCGAGCTTGCCAAGGACGTCCACGACGTCTTCCCCGCCCGACGTCATCAATGACTCCATGCGACCGAGGTTCGCTTCCACGAGCAGCGTGAGTTGACATCGATTGGCGTCTTCGGGCAAGCGCGCGACTTGCAGCCTAGCGCTGACCTCAGTCTCCGCCAAGTGGACTACTACTGGCTTACCAGACCGATTTGTTTTCCAGCGCTTCCATCGCGGCATGCGGGATGAGCGCGTCCTCGAGCACCGATCGTGTGATAAAAATGTCGCGGTCAGCCTGCAAATATCGCTTCCGAATGAGATTGGCTTGCCATGGATGGACCATATGGCCTGCGCGTGTGTAGACAGTGCGTTCGTCAATGCGTTCAACCTCCTGCACAAAGAAGAAGCTGTCGACCACACCATCTTGGCTCGCCTCTCGTGGCGCTTCGACGCTGAGCCAGCGCCAGATGGCCGCACCGACGATTTCAAATGGCGCCGCAAGGGTAATGTGGCTCACGAGCTGAAACGTGCTAGGTCCTTTGGCATCGGACAAGAGCTGCGACCGATAGAGCGACTCCTTGCAGTCAAGCACCCCTGCACGCAAGAAAGCATTCTGCATGCGGTGGAACTGCCGGTCGGCGATCGCGTGGATGGCAGCTGCGCGCAAGGAGGCCTTGGCCGCGAGACGATAACTCTGCCATTCTTCCGACTCGATATCCCGGACGAGCTAGAAGAAATTGACAAGGCAACTCATGGGCGGAGACATACCGTCAACCTCGGCTTCTTCCGAAACACCCGTTGCATCTGCTGGATGAACGTTGCTTGCTGGTCCACAGCTTCGCGAAGCTGCTCGTTCTCGTGCTGCGCTTTGTGCATTTCCATGCGCTCAACCTTGGCCGTGCGCTCCCAAAATGGCATCGCGGCCGGGATAGTCCCCGCGGCCTCTGCCGCATGAATTTTTGATTTGAGCGCGTCGACTTGGTTGCGGAGTTGGTTGATTTCTTCCCGCTGCCGAATTTCAAACGTTGTGCGCGGCCGCGTCTTCTTGGGTCGAGGAACAGCACCAGCCTCGCCGCTTGTTGTAGCACTCGCGTCGCCGTCGTCCTTTCCCAGCACGGTGCATACATAATGTAGCGCTTCATCCAACTCAGTGTCGTTCGCGATGAGGAATTGGAGGTTCGAGCCCCATGACCTTCTGTCCCCATCTCGTTCGGCCATTTGAAAATATCTGAACTGGAGTAACACAACATAAGTCTCTCTGAAGTACGTATTTCATAGATTCGCTGTGAGTATAAGACCCTCTGAAGTCCTGCAACCGCGTTCTTTGAGGTCTTCCATCTGCTTTCTTCTTCGACCTGTGCCATCATGTTCCGACCAATGTGGAGGAACATGCGCAGTCGTTCCTGTGGCAGTTGTGTCGGTTCGACGTGAATGAATGCTGCAAGTGTCGGAGATATCTGGGGGTGACTTCGTCTGGGGCGACCGTGAGCTTTTTCAAGGCGTCGGGTAACAAGCCGACGCTGTACTGGTATACGATTTCAGGTTTCATACGCCCGCTTTGATGAGGAGCGAACTGTGGCATGCAACGTCAGGGTGCGATCTGAACCCCACTTCCACGCGGATTCGCTTTTCACTGCCCCCGACGTCATTTTGGGGTTTCAACGCGCCGCCGACAAAGACGTCGCGGCTTCGATCCGAAAAAACCAACAACCCTGCGCGCAAGTACGTGTACTGCATGCGGTTGCACTGGTGCTATCGCTTGGAAGTGCGAATATCGACCACGGTCCGCGTGACAAAGATTTTGCCGCGTCAAGTCGGTTCGAGTCTGGTATGCGCGCGAACCACCGTGCGTTCGTCAATGTAGTTTCCATCCCGACTGGGCACATGCACAATTATGGTATCCTTGTCATCCATGCCCTCGTGCGCGAATCCAACATCGAGTCAAGTACACTTTGGATTTCCACCATGGCTCAACAATCACGACGATGGAGGCGGCGCCGCTTCGCTCGCTCGATACGCGTCGATGGCGCTGTTGACGGTGCGCAGGAGCGTTTTCTGCATGTGTTTGCCACTCTCCATGAAGAGGCGAAGGCTTTCGTGCGGAAGTTGCGCCGGGTCGAGCTCAACATACGCTGGGAGCAGAGGCATGTACCCGGGCTTTTTGGCATCGTCGTCGCGGACCGCGAGCTTTCCCAAGACGTTTACCAAGTCATCCCCGCCTGACGTTTTGGACGAGTCCATGCGACCAAGGTCCGCTTCCACGAGCAGCGTGAGTTGACATTGCTTGTCGTCTTGGAGCAGGCGCGTGACATGCAGCCTAGCGCCGCCATCATTCATCGGGAGCGATGCTCGTTGACGTACCAGACCGACTTGTTTTCCTGCGCTTGCATCGCGGCGTGCGGGATCAGCGCATCTTCGAGCACGGACCGTGCGACAAAGGTAACGCGGTCGGACTGTGGGTACCGCTTCCGAATGAGATTGGACTGCCAAGGTTGAACCAAATGCCCTGCGCGTGTGTAGACAGTGTGCTCATCAATGCATTCGATCTCCTGCACGAAGAAGAAGTTTTCGATCGACGCATCGTGGCTGATCTCTCTTGGTGCTTTGACGCTGAGCCAGCGCCATATGGCTACACCAATGACGTCGAATGGCGCCGCGAGGTTAATGTGGTTCACGAGCTGAAATGTGCTAGCTCCATTGGCATCCGACAAGAGCTGCGACCGATAGAGCGTTTCCTTGCAGTCAAGCACCCCTGCACGCAAGAAAGCATTCTGCATGCGGTGGAATTGCCGATCGGCGATCGCGTGGATGGCGGCTGTGCGCAAAGAGGCCTTGGCCGCGAGACGGTAACTCTGCCATTCTTCCGATGCAATGTCCTCGACGAGCTAGAAGGAGCATGACGACTCATGGGCGGTGAGCACCGACATACCGTCAACCTCGGTTTTTTCCGGAACACCCGTTGCATCTGCTGGATGAACGTTGCTTGCTGACCCACGGCTTCGCGAAGCTGCTCGTTCTCGTGCTGCGCTTTGTGCATTTCCATGCGCTCGACCTTGGCCGTGCGCTCCCAAAATGGCATCGCGGCCGGGATAGTCCCCGCGGCCTCTGCCGCGCAGAGTGTTGCTTTAAGCGCGTTGACTTGGCCGCGAAGTTGGTTGATTTCTTCCCGCTGCCGGATTTCAAACGTTGTGCGCGGCCGCGTCTTCTTGGGTCGAGGAACAGAACTTGTCTCGACGTTTGTTGTGGCACTTGCGTCGCCGTCGTCCTTCAGAATGGTCCATACGTACTTGAGTGCTTCATCGAGCTCGACGTCGTTCGCGATGAGGAATTGGAGGTTTGAATCCCACGACTCGATCGCATCTCGCTCGGCCATTTGAATGTTTCTGAACAAAAATGACGGTAAAGTCTCTCTTAAGTACGCATTCCAATAATCCCATCGAATGTATGGTACCTGTACAAGTTCGTCGACTGCGACTCTACGAATCAATATGTTTTGCAATGATGTTATGTTATGTTGCACCACTATGCGCGTCGATGGCTGAGTTGACAACGCGCGCCATCGTCTTCGACATGTTGCGACCAATGTGCAGGAACATGCGCAGTCGTTCCTGAGGCAGTTGTGCCGGGTCGACATGCATGAACGCCGCGAGTGTCGGGAGCTGGCCGGGCTTGACCTCGTCTGGGGAGAGCGTGAGCTTTTTCATGATGTCGTTCAGATCGTCGCCGTCGGACGTCGTGTACGAGCTCAGGTTCCCCAAGTCCGCTTCGATGAGGAGTGAAAAGTGGCATTGGTTGTCGTCGTCGGGGTGCCGTGCAATCTGAACCCTGTCGTCCACGATATTTTCATCAGGGACACAAGACCCAACCACCTACCACGCAGATTTGCTTTCGACCGCCGCCGTCGCCATTTGCGGCACGAGTGCGTCGTCGAGGACGGTGCGCGCGACAAAGACTTCGCGGTCGGGCTCCGAGTAGTTGCGTCGAATGAGGTTCGAGTGCCACGTCAAGTCGGCGCTCCGGGCGCGGCCGTACACGGTGCGTGCGTCAATGTGTTCGATCGTCTACATGCCCGAATATGAACATGCACACAGCCGTCACGTACCTCGTGCATGCCCTCGGCGAGAATAACGCCGGAGAGAAGGGCGCGCAACATGGCGGCGGCGACATGCCGGAAGGGTGCACCAAGCACGACGTGGTTGGCAAATTGAATGATCGTCGTCCCGTCTGCTTGCGGAAGTAACCGCGACTGCGAGAACCGTTCCTTACAGCCCCACAACCCCGCGCGCAAATACGCGTTTTGCATACGGTTGAACTGCCGGTCCGCGATCGCGTGGATGGCGGCAGTGCGCAAGGACGTCTGGGCGGCGAGGCGGTATGCTTGCCACTCCTCCGAGTGGATATCGCGGTGGTGCTAATGATGGCATAAGGAGATGGAGGACACGATCGCGCACCGTCAACCGAGGCTTCTTTGTAAACACCTTTTGCATCTGCTCGATGAACGTCGCTTGTTGATCTACGGCCTCGCGAAGCAGTTCGTTTTCGTGGACAGCCTTGATCTTTTCGACGCGCTCCAATTTTGCGGCGGATTCCCAAAACGTCATCTCGTTCGATGTCGTCGGGCCCGCGGCTTCTTTGATGCGTAGCTTTTCTTTCAGCCGCTCGACTTCGTCGCGAAGGCGCTGCATCTCTTCCTTCTGCCGCACTTCAAACGTTGTCCGCGCGCGGGGTTTCCTCTTGGATTCGGACGGCTTTGTTGCCTGTGGTGCCGATGCTTGGGACTTCGTGGGCATCTGTTTCGACGAGTCGTCCGACCCTTCGAGCAGCGAATTGGTGTCGCTGCCGCCGCTGTCTCCGTCGTCCAGCATGTCGCATACGCGAGAGATGCCATCCTCCAGCTCGTTGTCGTTTGCGATGAGGAACTGGAGGTCCTCCATGATGTTCCAGTCGTCTCCGAGAAGCGCCGTCATGATGGTGACTCGAATTTCCTCCAAATGGGTTTCCGTGTACGAATTCCTTCAATAAGTACGTCGTTCATTTAAGTTTGTTTAGAACACCGTCGAATTCGGGAGCGATTGCAACGTCTCCCTTAAGTACGTTTGGATCGCTTCGTTCACAGACTCGGAGAATTTCGCAACGACGAGCTTCTCCCGCGCCGCGACCGACTGGATGTGGAGGTACGGAATCGCCGCCTCGTTGATGTGGGCGCATGCGGACGCCGGCGAGAACGTCCCAGGGACTTCAGGCTTTTGCGCGAGTGAGAATTGTTCCATCATGGACGTGATGGCATCCATGACAGGCCCGGAATCCGGCGGAAGTAGGCCAACTTCGATGTGGATGATGACTGTCATGATGCTTTTGGTGCTGTCGCTGGGGAAGGGAACGACTTGAATCCTGCCAAGATGACACATGAGTGGCTCGTCCACCGACGACACACGTACCAGCCGCTCTTGTCCTCCATAGCACCCCGTACCATGTGCGGCATCAACGCGTCTTCCAGCACAGTCCGCGCGACAATCGTGTGACGGTCGACTTCGGGGTAATACTTTCGGATCGTGTTGGCGTAGCACCTCCGCGCGGTGTCGGTGCTTTGGTAGTAAATCGTACACTTGTCGATGAATTCCACCGTCTACATCAGCAGAAGCATGTATGTCATGATGGCTTCGCTCACGTACGTCTGTCATGCCCGGCGGCAGCAAAGGCGGCGTCTCGCAGCCAAATACTCGCCACACGGCCTGCCCAATGGTCTCGTACGGCGCGGCCAAGACGATGTGGTTGACATATTCGAGGCGCGACGCGCCCGACGGCATGGGGACAATCTGAACACTCAAATAATCTGCCATGCTGTTGGTGATGCCGGCGGCGGCCATGGTCGGTCCGAAGCGGCGTAGTTGCCGGTCGGCGATCGCATGGATAGCGGCAATGCGGAGGGATTCATGCGCAGCAAGGCGGTACCCCTCCCATGCTTCAACGTCGTCCTTCTACAAGAAATACTTGATAAGATATCGACGTTAGATGGGTGCATACCGTCAACCGCGGCTTTTTTCGACAGAGTTTCTCCATGTGCTCGATGAACGTGACCTGCTCATGCACCGCGTCCTTGAGCAGTTCGTTCTCCGTGAGTACTTTTTGTGCTTCAGTGCGCTCGCGCTTGGCAATGTGTTCCCATGTGGAGGTGGTGGGAACGATCGACGAGGATGTTGAAGGCGGCGGTTGCTTCGCTTGGCTCGCCTGGAGGCGCTTCTTCAACTGTTCCACTTGCTCCCGAAGGTGGAGCATTTCTTGCTTCTGGCGCACTTCAAAACGAACTTCCGGCGCGCGTTTTGCCTTTCTTCGGTTGGTCCGAGGGACCGTCGGCGGCGGCGTTGTTGGCGATGTCTCGTCTGGCGAGAGTTCCTCGGTCGACGACCGAATGCTCATCTCCGGTGGTGGCGACGGTCCATCGAGAAGCAGGTCGCATACTTGCGCAAATTCATCCTGCAGGTCGTCGTCGTTCGCAAGGAGGAACTGAAGATCCTCAACGTTCCACGTTGTCTCGTCGTCGACGCGGTTCATTGCAGTCGTGAGAACTGCGTTCGCTCCGACTGGATTTCATTAAAGTGCGATTTATGAATTACCCTCATAAGTACGAAACGTCGTAATCAATTCTTGATCGAGACATTTGTTCTTGGACTTCATGCCGGGGTCGACGTTGGTCGATACATGCACGAGGCTGTCTGCACCGCCGCTTCGACGTCCGCCACCAAATGCTTTACGTGCATGAGGATCATCTCCATCGCCCCCACGGCCCTCTCTCCACCTTCAGCCACTGACACCCGCTGCATCATGGCCTCCATCGCAAGAACATCGCGATCCACCGCGACGTAATATGTCAAGACACTCTGCGTCGGGTCTTCGGGCAGCGGCGCGACTTCCACCCTATGTGTCCATGAGTCATGGAGCACCAAAGAAGACATCTACCAGCTCACGCGCGCGGCTTCCTCCGACGCCGACACGCGCATCTCATCGCCGCCTTCGTCCACGCGCACAACGAGAAAGACTTCGCGCGCGTCCTCCATATATCGCTTCCGCACGACAACGGTGCGCTTCGAGGGGTCCCCCACCTGCGTATACGACAAATCGACGGTGATGTGCTCCATCGACGTCACGGCCGCCGCCGCCGTCGACGACGATGGCATGGTCTTCCACGACGGCGTTGTTCCAATCCACATGGGGGGCACGTCCGTCGCGGCATTGAAGCGCGCCCACGCGACGGCGCACACGAGGCGAAAGGGTGCCGCCATCGGCGCGCGCAGGATGGCAGGGTACCGCGCCGCGTCGAGTTGCCGAAAATGGCGATCAGCGATCGCGTGGATGCGCAAGGCATGTCTGGACGGCGGTGGGGCCGTCGACGATCGAATGGATGCACCATGTTGATGAACTCCATGGCGAGGTTTCTTTCCTCGCCCACTCACGCAAGTCATGTCGACGGACGAGGACGCGATCGCCTCGACGGGTCGCGTCGACGCGAGCTTCCGCTTCCGCGTCGCGGGGGCCGTCGTCTCATGGGGATGGAGGCGGCGATCGCTCGTCCGGGACAAGGAGGTTTCGTCGACAAGAGAACACGCGAGCGCTTCGAGCACCGCGTCGACTGGTTGGGTGGTCGCCAGCGGCATGGGAATATGCAAGACTCCCACATCCACAAAACCACCGGTCAGGTGGTATTTATAGGTGAAACCGTCGACCGTTACATGACCAAATAAAAATTGCCCATGATTCGCCAAAGTTGTCAGGTCGACACGACAACGTCGGCCAAGTGGGAACGTCGTTTGGCGTGGTGGGCCGCAATCGCGGCATTCACGGCGGCTGCGAGCGCCTCGGACGCTCGCTTGGCGCGGCCGACAATGCCGCGCACGGTCGGCGAGGGGATGTTGCGCCAGTCGAGCCCATCCGCCGCCAAGGAGAAGAGTGACGGCGCGCCATCACTCGGGGTAATCGAAGAGGATGGATGGGCGAGTGTGACGCGGTGCATGAGCGCGACCATCATGTCCATCTCGTCGGTCGAGACGACATCTGTCGTAAAGTGGTCCACGTCCAACTGCATGCAGTAGCGCATGACACAGACGTCGCCATGGGGGTCCGTCGGCACGCGCGCGACTTCCGTCCTACAACCGCTCCATGACGATCGTCCTCCTATCCTGCACATACCACCCTGCCTTGCTCTCGACGGCACCCTTGGACATGTGCGGCACAAGCGCGTCTTCGAGCACCGTCCGCGCAATGATCACGTGTCGATCCGGTTCGACAAATCGTTTCCGGACAATGTTTGAGTGGGTCTGCGTGCCGTCTTGCTCTGTCTGCGTCAGCTGCGAGTACAATGTGTCGTCATCGAGCATCTCGACGCTCTACCCAGAGATTCTCATGAGGAAGTTTAAAAATGCCAAAACACAAACCATGACGGCGCCATCGGGCCAAATGGCGGAACTGTCATTGCCAAATGCCGACCACGCGGCCGCCGCGACGACGGGAAATGGCGCCGGCAGCGTCGTGCAGTTGACGAGCTCAAGCATGCAGCGACCGTTGACACGCGGCATGACTCGTGCGCGGAAGTGGCGGTCCGTGCGACCAAAAATGCCGCCACCGATAAAGACATTTTGCATCCGATGGAACTGTCGGTCGGCAATCGCGTGGATTGCCGCCGTGCGAAGGGATGCATGGGCCGCGACTTTGTATGCCTTCCATTCCTCCGAGTCCACGTCGCTCTATCGAGAAGTCGAGATGAGTGGGAAAGAGGACGCAACGACGTACGAGGGCCCACCGCGGCTTTTTCCGGCAGAGTTTCTGCATCTGGTCAACGAACGTCGCCTGTTGATGTAAGGTTTCCTTGAGCTGCGCGTTCTCCTGCAGGCTTCGATTCTTCTCGAGGCATTCGGCCTTGGCGGCGGTCTCCCACATGGACGGCACTCGCTCCGCGACGGCGGCGCTCGCCGTTGCATCCAGTGTCGCTTGTAATTTCTCGACTTCAGCGCGCAGGTGGAGCAGTTCCCGTCGCTGTCGTACTTCCAGCGACGGTCGACCCTTCATGGCATTGATCTTGCGCTTCGAGAGACGCGGTGATGTGGGAGATGGGTCACTTGTGCACGAGTCTGAGGATGCCTGGACTGCCGCGGCTGGCTCGGCCGGCGTCGAGTCGTCCATGGTGCACTCTGACATGTCCAACAAGTCGACGACGCATGCGAGATCGTCTTGCAGCGCCGCGTCATACGCAAATAGGAATGGTAGGTCTTCCGCGACGTTCCATTCCTCGACAGAGATCGTCTCTTCCTCGAGCGTCGTCGTTGCCATCACGCAGACTCAGGACGAAGTTGTCATTTTTAAACTTTGCTCTCAAAGTGCGCTCAGCTCACGTATCGTACTTAAACAGCGCCTTATTCATTCTTCTGCGTGAGGAATCGTCTATATGGTTGCAAGAGTTTGACCAAGCGCGTGTACATCTACGCAAGTTGTCCACTCATGACAAATACGTTGCTCCATCTGTAGGCAAAAGCGCCCCCTACGTCGAGTGATTGCTACACTAATATGAAAGACAGGGGCAATGTCTTCTTCTTGTTCAAGAACATGGTCTCATGAAGTGGACAATCTGAAGCGCTTGGGACACAATGCGATGAACGACGATGCTCCAATTACACATTTTGACGATCCGAATACGCCATCGCCGAATGAAAATGAGTCAGCGGATCGGCTTTGGCCTCAATGCCTATTTAACATAAACAATGACGATTCATGTTTGGCCAGGGGGCTCAATTCCTATTCGACATTAGCTAGTGAGTCAAAGAAGCGTTCAGCAATGACCTCCACTGGAAGGCCGTCGCCATTGATGACAACGTGAAGTCTATGATTTCCGTCACGTCGACAACCTGGAGCCCCAGAAGCGAGGCGGCGCAAAGGGATTTACTGTGGCGTACTTTGTTCATTCGAATATGACTTTTTCCGAATTGGTGTTGGCTTCGGAGCCCTAGGCACTCCGTCTTTTCAAAGGACATTGCTAATGTCGAATAGGAAATGAGCCCCCCTGGCCAAACATGAATCGCCGTTGCATATATTGAATAGGAAATGTGGCCAAAGCGGACCCCTGGCTTATATTCTTTCTAAGATGGCGTATTCGGATCGTCAAAAGGTGTAGTTGGTTGTCAAATCGCATGACAACCAATGGCAAATACTACTAATGGCGAAAAGTTCACAAGAACCAAATGTCAACGTGCAAGCGCAAATCCGTTGCCATGCGAAGAAAGTTTGGTGACCCATCCGGATAAGGATACGTTTTTTGACCATAGTACATTGAAAATGCATTTTTCAACGATTTCAACCGCTCGTCAGGAATTCACGTTGTGATGCTCAAGGAGACCACGTGGGAGGTTAGTGCTCTCCATGGTCACAACAATTGAGCGTCATTTGGTCTTGTGAGCCAATGCTACCCACTGTCCAACAGCTTTTGTGCTTGTCGTTTTGCCTGATTTCGCATTGCCGAATCAAAACATTCCTTTTCGACATATGTGCCAATCAAATTCTCGGTCTCACCAAGCCTCATTTCATTTCGTTCCGTCACTTTGTTGGCTTTCGTTAAAACGAAAGTCCGAACGAAAGCCAACGTTAAAACTAAAGCCACAAAGTGACGGATCGAAATGAGGGATGGACCAGCATCATTCCGACCCCTGACTTTTGCTATCTCGATACCCAATGGTCTGCTTTCGCATCCAAGAATATGCTTTTGTGCGCATTTCATTGGCTGAATCAGCGTAAAAGAAATGAACCCAATCCAATGAATTATTAAAGAAAATCAATCCGGATTTCCGGATAAAGTGCTGATCCTCTCTGTTGAAACAACTTTCTGCTTCCAACAAGCATCACATCTGCGATGAAACGACTTTGCCGTGCGGCGACCGCGCCACACCAGCGCGTGCTGCCAACCAACGCCCTGGTCCACGTGACGTTCTACACGAGCGATTCGTCCACTGTCTTTTCCTTGCTTACCGCCCTCAGAACGCCCAAAGCTCGCGGTCCCCTTGAACCATTGAACCAGCTTGGACTAATAGTCGACCACGAGCGTCTGTGGCCTCGTCTTGTCCTTGGAGGACCCACATTGTCGATGATGCGGGACGCCGTCGCCGCGATTGCCACGTACTACACGCAGGTCGTCGTGGAAGGGGTCGTGGATTTGGCGTGGTTGCGGCGTGTGCTGCACCCCGCGGCCGAGATCGAATGGCGGTACATGCCAGGAGAAGAGTCGTGGGAGATGGAGAACGCGCCGGCCTTGGACATTGACGCATGGTACGGCGAATGGTCGACGTTTCGCATCACGCGCGTTGTGTTTGCGGGTGAAATCGACTTGCCGCAACAGATGGTGGCCGCGCTGCCCACGTTGGTTCATTTGATTGGCATGGTCGTGAAAGAAACAGGCGTGCCGTCGATCGCAGATATCGTCGCGTTCGTGGCAACGTCAAAACTCACGGAGCTGCATCTCCATTTGCTCTACGACGACCGAGACATGGTCGACGCCGACGCGATGACGCCGTCCATGCTTCGCCATCTCGTCGAGTAGCTACAAGCTCAACCCGTGTGCGTGCTGGAGTTGGGCGTGTCTTGGCATCGGGGCAATGATCCCGGGGATGATCAACTCCTTCGTACGTTTTATACCACGGTGTTGAATTCCTCGACCCTTGACCGGGTTCGATTGTGGGGTGTCAGCCTCGACAATGTCTTGCAGCATGGCGACGTGTTCTTGCTGCCCATGCGGCAGCTCGAGCTGCTCGATTGCCGTAGCTCATGCAACCACGTCGTACGAATGAAGCGCCTCCTCGAAGGAAGCAAGATTCGGCACTGGCAACTCGCGAGTCCGTTCCTGGCTGAGATCGAGCTATTTAGCTACAAAGGCGGATGCGACCAACAAGAGAGTGCAGTTGACGAAAAGATATATCACTGATGCCCATATCAACGAAACGGAGGCGTTGAGTTGACCAGTGCGTGTTTGTTGGAACAGTGGATGCCACGAGCAATCGAATCGTACTCTGCCACTCCCATGACTTGTCTACCTGTGACTGTGCTCACATTCGACTTTGTCGTTTCGTCGCGATGGCCCCAACGACAGAAATGCTATATGGACCACGGCGATGTTTAGAAGCAACATCTCCTCATAGTTCGATTGCAAATTGACCAC
Organism: Aphanomyces stellatus; assembly: GCA_009835185.1. Classification (NCBI taxonomy): domain Eukaryota; phylum Oomycota; class Saprolegniomycetes; order Saprolegniales; family Verrucalvaceae; genus Aphanomyces; species Aphanomyces stellatus. Next base: position 27,042 of record VJMH01007304.1, read on the forward strand.
CACCTCATTCAGTGGGCTCAGTTCCAGTCCCAGCCACACGTATCAAGTCCGGGCATGGCCGACAACGCCCTCCGCTGAGGTTGATGCCGTCCTCGCCGGTCTTTGTCACGTCCTTGTCGTAGAATGGCCAAGTCCAACTTGAGCGTCTTTCTATGCCACCCCATCGAATCGCTGCCGTGCTGCAACAAGCGAGCTTTGCGTACCTGGCACCAACCGTTGATGGTCAGTCGCTTGGGAATCTCGAAGCAGTTCGACAGTTCCGTCCGAGTACAACCCTGCCACAGCAACGCCTGCCTCAGGAACCCACATTGAGTGTAGGGACTGCGGTTTGCGGCCGTGGTAGCGCCTCGTGGATGTTGTTATGTTGAACTGCGTGGTAATTTATATTGTGGGTGCGACGATGGTTTGATCGAGATGATCAATTTGAGGCAAAGCGCAACGTGTAGTCTGCACATGGCAATTCAAAAATATGCGAGCCAACTGTGTGTGCTTTCTATTGGGCATATTAGACCACTTGACAAATGACTTGAGGATTGCAATGGGTCACTGGGGCATGGTTGGTAGGTCCGCACCTGAAGGGGTTCTGCATAAATCTAGTGACATAGAAAAGGTTAGGGGATGAGATAGTTTGGAGCATAATAAACCAACAAAATCGGCGCCCAAGAAAACACTTCAACTTGGAATTGGATTGACGCACCACCATGCTAGTAGTGGATCACCTCCGTCAAGTATAAACACAACCCTAGCCGCATCAAGTTCGAAAAACAATAAATAGTACAATAATCATTGTCTCCGACGTTTGTCCGTGCATCGACCAATGGAAAATCTGGTGTTGTTTCGGCGGCAGTGATATAGGAGTCGCACGAGCGTGTTACTAGTAAACTCGACTTGGATGCAAGGCCGAGATCCACGAAATGGATATCTCTTCTCACCATGGCGTCTCCTGCTTGCCATTTGCAGCATGCCGTTCCAGTATTAGCGGTTGCCATTTCGTCTACATGGCTCAAGCCGGATTGTCAAACGTTGCCTGCACTCAAAAGCACTTTATTTCTACAAGCACTACCTTGTACATGTTGAGGGGAAAAAAATTTCCTCGTGAGACCTCCAGAGGATTTTGTCTCGCCATTCGCATCATCAAAGTTGGCATTTCCTCCATGCCGAGCACACCATCTCAGAGCACAATGGGTTGGAAAATATCTTTAAGAATGGGAACACCATTATCACAAGCTTTTTCTCGTTCGACGAAGTGGCAAGAGCTTCAAGTGCTCCTCCCACATCACAAACGCAATTATTTTGCACAAGCAGCACTTGTTGTGGGCGGCACGGGACGACAGCAAGAATACGACACACTTCTGTCCGAGGGTTTGCGTAGCGGATACTATATTGGCGTGTTGACAAAGTCTCGTTGTCGCGTTTCGTTTTTTACTTGGGATGCTCAACTCGTGGCATGAGAAAACAATTGCTGACGAGAGACAAGGCTCAAACATGTGCGTTTAACATGGTCAGATTGGACGACAATGGGATTATTAATAGCACGCTGGACGACATTCGATTGTACGACTCCGATGCAAAGGTCACGGGTGGCGATGCGACAATGTTGCCTGGCTTTGCTGATCACCTTCAATCTAGGGCGACCAATTCACTGGACAGTTTATTCCAAGATCGGGAGGACATTCTTGAAAGCAACACTGGTTTGTTCACGCTGGTCGTCCTGGCGTTCGACAGACCTGTACCGAACATCACTTACTAGTATTCTCGCCCGCAAGTCGTCGATATTTTGCAATCGTATAAAGGGGGAGGTGTATCATCTATGTTTTGTTGTGAGGAGAATACAAGCGACAATTACTTTCACGTTTCAATCGATGCTCTTCGGAGCAGCCATGTGGTATCTTATGTTGTAGACAGTCAAACCAATGGCCATTGGGGGCATGCATATCCTCGCTCATGTTATCGAGGTGTTGAACATGAAGTTGCCAAGCTGAAGGCCACCCTCCTTTGACAACGATATAGTGCCGTGGAGTGCTCTGCCATCCTGCGTTGAATTTCATAAAGTACTCGTATCCGCCGTTGGTTGACACAGTACTACGTAGTACCGTCAATCATTTCCAGAGTAACCTCAACTTCCATGTGGTCGGTCGAGATTGTCGAGACATGTGAACACAAGAGGTGGACAAACTCCATCGGGATTTCCTTGAAACGTCTCCACCTCGGATTCTGTCGTGCATTTCACCTTGGCGTCGCGTCGCAACCGGACAGCTATCCGGTTACGTATCCAAATGTCCTGCTGCTCGTCCGAACTGGGCGACCGTGCCCATGCCTGACCAGCGTTTCGAGTTCAGATGTCCACCCACGCCGACGTCGCACAACCAAGCAAATGCCATCGAAAATAAAAGAACCCGCGTTCGATTTCCCATTTTGCAACCTTTTTCTTGCCACCGCCTCGTCTGTCCAGTTCGTCGCTCGCTTGAGGAGCGGGACCTCACAACACATTTTGAATCAACCATGGCGACAAGAAATCGACAGAGCAGCATCGCCAGTATCGACTTCAAACCTTTGCGGTCGTCGTTCGCGATTATGGACACATTGTCTGCCTCCCCCGAGTTCAAGCTCGAGACACCGTGGTGCGACGAGCCACACCCAATGACCATATCCAACTGGTTTAGCATCATGACCATGCTCTGGATCGATCCACTCATCCGGCGCGGGGCGCAGCGCACCCTCCAAGAAGAGGACGTGTGGAAGTTGTGCCCTGCCGACACGGCCAGCCAGCTCCACGACCGCTTTGCTGTCCACTGGGAGACTGAAAAGAAGATGATGCAACCGCAGTTTGGTCGCGCGCTCTGGAAGACCCTCGAGGCCAAGACGCTGTGGACCACGGTGCTGTACAGTCTCTACGCAGCGCTCACGCTCGTCCAACCAACTGTGATCAAATGGCTCTTGCAATTTCTGTCGCAATCCAACACAGCCTCAGTTGGCCATGCGTCTGGCTACGACCTCGCTGCGCTCCTTGCCGTGCTTTCGATCGTGTCGGTCACGTTGATTGACTTTGGCCAATACCTGACCTCCAACTTGGGCGTGAACGCCAAGTCGATCGTGATGGACACAGTCTACCTCAAGTCACTCAAACTCTCGCCATTTGCCCAAACGACCATGTCCAGTGGCGAGATCATGACGCTCTCCACCGTCGACTCGGAGCGCGTCTACCAGGGCTACCTCGCGGGGCCATGGGTCGTCGTCGCCCCCGTCACCCTCCTCGCGATCTTTGTCTTGATTGGCATCGACATGGGCTGGGACGTTGGTGTCGTCGGCGGCGTCGCCATGGCCATCCTGCTCTACTGGGGCTTTCGCAGCGCCAAAGCTGTGGGGCAGGCACGCCGACACGTCCTCCACGTGCAAGCCCAGCGTGTCAAGCTCACGAATGAGACCCTCCAAGGCATCCGTGTCGTCAAGATGTACGCATGGGAGACATTCCTCCAAGACCAGATCGCCGTCATCCGAACCCAAGAGCTCGCGCTCCTCCGCCAGTACCAGTTTCAGCGCGTGCTCAACACCGTCATGCTTTCGATTGCGCCCGTTCTCTCCCTGGCGCTCTGCCTCGCAGTTTACGTCGCTCGCGGCCGAGTCCTCACGCCTGAGATTGCCTTCACCGCGCTCGCCTACATGAACGTCGCGCGCCTCCCCTGCTCGGTTTTTTCCAGCTCCATCATGTTTGCCTCGGAAGCATGGGCGTCCTGTGCCCGCATTACGACCTTTCTTCATGTCCATGAACTTGATGCGTCGCCTCAACTCGTCCAAGCAATCAAAGCACCGTCCCCGCGGATCGAGATTGCCCACGGCCACTTTAGCTGGCTCGTGGACCCTACCCTCCCCCGCCCCCACCCGACGATCCCCGCCACGCTCTGCAACATCAACCTCACGATCCAACCGCACACATTGACCATCGTGGTTGGTGCGATCGGAAGCGGCAAATCGAGTCTCATCAGTGCCATACTTGGCGACCTCCACCAAGTCGGTGGCTCGCGCCACGTCAAGGGGCGCATGGCCTATGTCGCCCAAGAAGCGTGGATCCAGCACGCGAGCTTGAAGCAAAACATCCTCTTCTCGGATGCTTTGGACGACGCGCGGTACGACAGTGTGCTCTCGGCGTGCCAGCTCAAGTCAGATGTGGCCATCCTGCCTGATGGTGATGCAACCGAGATTGGTGAGCGAGGCATCAACCTCAGCGGCGGGCAGCGTGCTCGCATTGGTCTCGCCCGCGCCATGTACCGCGCCGAGGCTAACATTTACCTCTTGGACGATCCGTTGAGCGCCTTGGACGTGCATGTGGCTGGCGCTGTCTTCCAAGATTGCGTCGAGGGGCTGCTCAAACACAAGACGGTCCTCTTGGTACTCAACAGCCACTACCATCTCTTGCCCAAGGCTGACCGCATCCTCGTCATGGATAGCGGTGCGATCGTCGGCGACGGCACCTATGACGTCATCAAGACCACCTTTCCCCACGTGTGCCTCTTCCAAGACAATCAAGACCCACCTCCAACCATGCCAACGTCAACGAAGCCCCGAAGGCTCACCGTTGTCAAAGGACCCAAGCCGCCCCTGGGCGTTGGGACGTTGGTGGTCAAGGAAGACCGGAGCGTCGGTGCCGTCAAGCGGGCTACCTACATGGCTTACTTTCACGCGTCGGGCTGGTCTGGCGCATTTGTTGCCATCACGATCGCGCTTACCTTTACCGCGTCGCAGTCCGCCCTCTCCGCCACGGATTGGTATATGGGCTACTGGTCTACCCACCCCAGTGCCAACCACCTGGCGTCGATCGTGCTCTATCTTGGCCTTGCGCTTCTCTCGATGGTCTTGGTGTACGGCCGCAGTGTCTTCGCGCTCTTCCTCTCCATCCAATGTTCTGCGGCGCTGCATGCCAAGCTCTTTGAGAAGGTGATCCACGCGCCCGTGACGACCTTCTTTGACGTGACACCCGTCGGCCGTGTTCTCAATCGCTTCTCCAACGACCTCGATCAAGTCGATTCGATGTTGCCGTTCCTCGGCATTCTCTTTCTTCAGTTTGCCGTTCAAATTGCCGCGATCGCCGTCGTCTGTGCCGTCACGTCACCCTTCATCCTCCTCGTCTACGCGCCCATCGCGTACTTATTTGTCGTCGTGGAAACCTACTACAACACATCGGCCGCCGAACTCAAGCGCCTCGAGTCTATCTCGCGCTCGCCCGTCGTGAACCTCATCTCGGAAACCGCCTCGGGCCTCGCCACAATCCGCGCGTTTGGTATGACCACTGTCTTTGCCACGCGGAGCCGCGACATCCTCGACCACTCCCAGAGCTTCTTCATGCTCTACCGCATCGCTTCACGCTGGATGCAGATGCGCCTCGACTGGCTCTCGTCCCTCATCATTGCCGGCGTTGCGTTCATCGCCGTTGCCTCGAAAGCCTCGATTGGTCTCACTGCCGCCGGTCTCGCACTCACGTACGCCTCTCAACTCTCGGCATCACTCTCCCGCGCGACCTTCAAGTGGTCCATGATTGAAAACATCATGACGAGCGTCGAGCGGTTGGAACATTACGATTCATTGGCTACTGAAGGCGAGATCGAAGTGGCCTCCATCACTCCATCGGCTGATTGGCCCGCCCAAGGCAACTTGGAGTTCAAGGGCTACAGCATGCGATACCGCGACAACTTGGACTTGGTCCTGAAGAACGTCTCGTTCAGCGTGACGGGAGGTCAGAAGGTCGGCATCTGCGGGCGCACGGGGTCGGGGAAGAGCTCACTCATGGCCGCCCTCTTCCGCATGGCCGAAGGCGCGAGCGGCAGCATCGAAATGGATGGCGTCAACATTGCCAGCGTGGCGTTGTCGACGCTGCGGCCCCGTCTCACAATAATTCCCCAGGACCCCGTCGTCTTTAGCGGTTCGCTGCGCTTCAACATGGACCCGTCCGGCCTGGCCTCGGACGACGACCTTTGGTCGGTGTTGAAGAAGGTTCACTTGACGGATGCTGTCGGTACCGATGGATTGGAATTCCAAGTGGCCGAAAAGGGAAGCAACTTGTCAGTCGGGCAGCGCCAGCTACTTTGCATCGCCCGCGCACTCCTCCGCCACAGCCGCGTGGTCGTGCTAGACGAAGCCACGGCCAACATTGACTTGGAGTCCGATCGACTTATCCAGCAGACCATGAAAGAGTGTTTCAAAGGCGTGACCATGCTCGTGATTGCCCATCGGCTGGATACGATCATCGACAGCGACCGCATTTTGGTCTTGGACCGAGGCAGTGTCGTCGAGTACGATGCGCCGTCGGTGCTCTTGGCCAACGACAACAGTGCCTTTGCGCAGTTGGCCAATCAAGCCCAGCTCAAGCCTGCAAGCGGATTGAACGTTTGAGGCAGTAGAAGTAAGTGTAGTAATTATTTAGTAAACCTCCAATGTCCAAGGGCACAGCGTGAATGTACAATTGTGCAAGGCAAAGTCAGTTGTGTTGAGACTGTGGACGTCATCGTATCGGCACTGCTATTCTGATACTCTAGAGTACTTTCATCTCGAACTTCAACTTCAACCTCGAGCAGTGGGATTATGATGCCACGTCACAGCAACGTCGTTGATCACGTCATTCCACCCGCGGTCCGATCCTTGGGCCGGAATGATTCGGTTCAAAAGTCGGGAGAGGCGACACTATTTACGACGTCCATCTATTTGTATTTACGACGTCTATCTATTTACAAGACACGGCTTCCTAAGGTCTGCCGGTGGTCGCGGATGGCGTCGTTCACGGACCGCTCGAGCGCGCGGATAAAGAGCTTCCCACGTTCGACAAAGCCGCGCATGTTGGGGTAGGGAATGTCGTTGCTTTCGACGACAGCTTGGGCGAGGCAGAGCGCGCCTTCTTCGCGGGCGCTGTCAACATCATAGAGGAGCGAGACGCGGCCCATCATGGCTTCGAGGAGCACCATTTCCTCGGTGGTGGCCACGGCCGTCGCAGCAGTCGGATCAATGACAATCTGAATCACAAAGCTCAAGCAGCAGTGCGTGGCTTCTTGGTTGGGTGCGGGTACGACCTCCAGCCTATGTGGACATGACCAAGAGGTGGACGAGTCAACGCACCAGCTCCATTTGTCCTCGACGGCGCCCTTGGTCATGTGCGGCACAAGCGCATCTTCGAGGACTGTGCGGGAGACGACGACTTCGCGGTCCACTTCCACGTACCGCTTGCGAATTATGTTTGCATGACAAGTCGTGCCATCGTGAAACTGGTGCGAGAGTTGGCTGTAGACTGTGTTGTTGTCGATGCGTTCGACCGTCTAAAAGTGTGTTGTCTCCTTCAATGCCATCGACGCAGGATGATCACGTGCTTATGCTTACCTCGACCGTTCCATCGGGATACGTCGGCGCGTTCTCGCCTTCAAAAACCTTCCACGCGGCCTCACTCACGAGTCGATATGGCGCCGGCAGCGTCATGTGATTGACCATTTCAAACATGTACGAATTGCCTGCTTGGGGCACGACGTTCGCGCGGTAAATGTCTTCTTTACGGCCATAAATGCCTGCTTGGATGAACGCGTTCTGCATGCGGCGGAGCTGGCGGTCGGCGATCGCATGGATGGCCGCCATGCGGAGCGATTCATGCGCGGCGAGGCGGTAGCATTGCCACGCTTCCGAGTGCGGGTCCGACTAGAAGGAGGAGGATGAGTGATGGGGACGACGTCCAAGGGTGTGACCATGGTCAGTCGAGGCTTCTTTCGACAGAGTTTTTCCATGTGTTCGATGAACGTGGCCTGTTGGTTGACTGCTTCTTTGAGCTGTTCGTTCTCCATGAGCGCCTTTTGCTTCTCCATGCATTCGAGTTTCGCGGCTTTTTCCCACAACGACATGTCGACCACGCGCTTTGCCTTGGCTTGACTCTCGTTCAAATGACGCTTCAACTCGTCGACTTGTTGTCGGAGGAGGAGCATCTCTTGCTTCTGTCGGACTTCGAAATGCGGGCGCGCGTTCTGCTTGCCTTTGCCGCGCGCTGCCGGTGGTTTCAAGGCGCCGCCACCGACGATGGATGGCGGCGACGCACGACGAGAGGCGGTGGTCGCAGACGAAGTCGGTGCGGGTGGGCTGCTACCGCTTCGCGTCGAGAACGTGGTCGTCGCTGTTGAGTCGTCGCTCTCCTCGGCGGTGTTCTGTTCCTCGAGGATGTCACACACATTCGTGAGCTCTTCATGGAGCGTCTCATCCTTCGCGAGGAGGAAATGCAAGTCCTCGAGCACATTCCACGCGGCGTCCGATGATTCGTATGCCGTCATGCTCCCAAGGATGGTTCGTCGACGGCAGCGTTCGGGAGAAATGGACTACGATCTGGAACGAAGCAGACCCATTAAAGTTCGTTATAGGGCGGCGTACTTTACAAAACCCACCATTGTTTGCCAAATGGATCAGTCTTGTGCGGTGGGCACCCACATAGGGCCACCTACCACGTGACCAGCTCGTCATAAATGAAGGACACATGGAACAGCAATCGCGCGCGCGCCCCAGTCGCCGCCGCATCCACATTCGTCCATGCGTCGGCATCAAGTCTCAGTGTTGATGCAACACAACCATACACGGCGGCTCGCTTCTCTGTTTCTAGATTCTTGTCTTCTTCAACAGAGAAAACCATCATCTTGGCACTCTCGCGCCCTCCAATCCTTCTTGGCCAAGGCGACTCCTCTCGCTCCTCTCGTTGCTGCTCGCGGATGCGCTCGCTCGCGCACCTCGAGTGAAATCGTGAATGGATGAATTGTGATTTGTCCTGTAAAGTGCGATCGCTCTGTGCGATTGGTCGTCCTGACGTGGCATCGTCATGGTTGAAATCATGCAAGAAAGCCGCACTTTAACGAGATTTTGTTGGGTGCAAACGAAACTGCAACCTTTCAAACGCAACCCGTTGCCTCGCCGTGGCAGCACGCGGCGACAGCGTCGGCCACCCTTTCTTCAAGACACACAGGGCGAGGAACGTGAACTTAAGATAGCCTTAGACACGGCGTGGTGGGGAAAGAAAGCGAACCTTGCGCCGACGACAGGTGCATGTCGCATCGTGGCACCCTTTGCTCGAGAGTTGTGAAAGCGTCGTGTCTTGGCCTCTCATGATGCATTGCCGCATGCGACTGTTTGAGTTCGCTGGAACTCGTCCACGATCGCATCGATGACTTCCTTCAGCGCCATCTCGAGTCGTTTCCCGCGCTCGACAAATGTCTTCTTGGCAAAGGGGAGATACATCCCTTCGGTGTCTTCCTTGACAGGTCCGCCTGGAAACGTTCCGGGCGCATCGGGCGGATGCGCGAATGCATACTTGTCCATGATGTGTGCCGACACGGCCATGATCTCTTCCACGGAGCTTTCAATCGTCGCGTCGTCGTGCAGCGGCTCGGGCACGAGTTGCAAGAGAAGCGAGAGGCGACAGCTGGTCTCGGTCAGCGGCGCGACCGCAAGCCTAACATGTGAGTGCGATATGTCTTGTGTCATGGTGAGTGTACCAGCCCCATTCGTCGTGTACGGTGCCGTCCGTCATGTGCGGCACCAACGCGTCTTCGAGGACGGAGCGCCACACGACAGTCTCGTGCGCCCGCTCAACAAAATATTTGTAGACCATGTTGGAATGGGCAGCATGAGCTCCCTTTGTCTTGGTGAACGAGCGGTAGATCGTGCATGGATCCAACACTTCCAGCGTCTAGTCAAGACACATGCCCATCATTTGCAAAGCACAAGAAGGGCGGCGATGTACTTCTTCGGCGCCGTCGGAGAGCGGGCCAGCGTGGTTGCCTCGCGTGACGTTCCACACGGCCGATCCAATGAGTCGAAAGGGCGCGGCCAACGTTACATGGTAGACGCGCTCGACGAGGACTTGGCCGTCGGGCCGGTGCGTCGGGCCGGAGCGCACAATATCGTCATCACAATTGTAAATGCCCGCTTGGATCATAGCCGTCTGGAGTTGCGCGTATTGGCGGTCGGCGATCGCGTGGATTGCGGCGGTGCGTAGGGATGTCTGCGCGGCCAATTTGTATGTCCGCCATGCGTCCGAGTGGACATCGAGCTAGCATATGCATGTTGTGACGAGGCAAGAGGACATGACAAGCGCATACCGTCGTCAACCGAGGCTTCTTGCGCAGGACGCGCATCATGTCGTCGATGAACGTCGCTTGTTCGGCGACAACCGCGCGAAGTTGTTCGTTCTCCTGCAGCGATTTGCTCTTGGCGTAGAGCTGGTCGCGGGCCGCTCGCTCCCACGCCGACATGTCGACAGACAAACTCACCTGCCGCTTCGCCTCGATCAATTCGTCCTTCAAGAGATCCACTTGCTCTCGCAGTGCTCGGATTTCGCGCTGTTGACGCGTGCCTCCCGTTTCCGGCACGACGACCGGGGCTCTGGGCCGCTTGGGGGCAGCCTTCGGTTCGACCGCGGCTTCGTCGTCGCCGTCGTCGTCGATACTTCGCGGTACTGCCGCCGGGGGTGGATCATTTGGGGCGTCGGTTAACAGGTCACACACATACGAGAGCTCGTCGCGCAACTCGTCGTCGTTGGCAAAGAGGAAGTGCAAGTCCCGGACGATATCCCACGACTCGGTGTCGTCCATTTCGTTCGTTCCAAAATGCCAGGACAGCACTTTGAGTTCAAAAGTGACGATTGGCTCATCGTGCATGTTTTCATCCAATCAACTTGGATCCAAATCCAAGGACGAATATTGATTGGTCAAAACTAAATTTGAACCAGCATTATTATTTTGGCATCATTTTCGACTGGGCATTTTTGATGCATGTACTGACTGTACTCAACCTGCCGCGTCAGCAAGAACTCGTCCACGGCGTCGTTGATGGCATATTTGAGGACTTCTATACGGGACTGACAAACTTGTGATACGCAAAAGGCAGATTCAATGGCTCGGAGTCCTCCCGAATGGGCATCAAAGTGGGTGCGCGAACGCACGCTCGTGAGGGATAATTGTGAGCGATGCTCCTCGAACCTGAACTCTCTCAGTCGTCATGGGCAAATTCGGGGAAGAGAAATACGAAGAACGTGAGGCGGCTAGACACGTCTTCAACCGGTTGCCACGACGAGTCCAGCCAATATCACGTAAGCTTCTATCGCATGTTCATCCATAATCAACAACGATTTCGTCGTCATGTCACTGCCACCGACCTTGGAGACCACTTCAACAACTTCGACCCGTGGCAACACCGTCGACACGATGACACTGACCCAAGTGTTGCCACCAGCCTCCCTCAGATAAACCAAGACACATGCACGGAACAAACGATTGCGGCAACAACAAAGCGCGACCCGAAACGGCGGCTTCGCGCACGCTCATCAAATCAAAGTTCTATCAGCCCAACGGCGCTCGAAATTGATTCCCCTGTCATGCATCATCGCTAGCTCGCGTCTCCTTCGTCAAGTCGAAAGCCACCCCACGGTGCTGTCGTCGATTCGTCACAATCCGACAACGTCACCAACGATATTGACGATTGGCATTCCCGACGACACGGCCACAGGGCCACAGCAATGCAACGGCCGAATTCCTCGCCAACAAGTGGATCCAATCGGAGGATGGGAGCATGACCACGGGTTTTGATCTCACGTTTGCACTCTGTCCTTGTGAAATCAACAAAAAGGTCACTCGGTCGATGATTCCGTCGCAAAGGTCAGCATTTCGATCGAAACGACAATTGACATGAAACCTTCTTCCCACCGCATATCTTCCCACGTCGGCCTTCTCACAATGACATCGCTTCGTCCAGCAAGTCATGTGGACACGTCACAATTAAATATGTTAACCAGAGGATCTCCAGGCGTTGTCTTGCACACGTCATCCCCGTCGCGATGATCGCTGAAACTCGTCGACGACGTCGTTGATGACATGTTTCAGCGACGTCTCCAATCGCTTGCCATGTTCGACAAAAGTTTGCTTGGCAAATGGCAACTCTCTCGGCTCGGCGTCCTCGCGAATCGGCCCCCCAGGAAACATTCCTGGCACGTCCGCGGGATGGACAAACGCGTATTTGTGTGCGATGCGCGTGGACGTGGCAAACATCTCTTCGAGGGTGCACTCTCGATCTTCACGGACTGGCTCAGGGACCAAATGCACGAGCAGGGTGAGGCGGCATGACATGTCGTCGTCTTCCGGCGCTACCACGAGCCTAGACGCCGCCCACGCGTCATCTCGCCCGTCGAATATTGATTCGACGTACCAGCCCCATTCGTCCTGCACTTTGCCTTGGGTCATGCGCGGCACGAGTGCGTCCTCGAGCACCGACCGCCACACAAACACTTCCCGCTCGGGCTCGACGTAATATTTGAAGACAAAATTCGAGTGCGCCGAGACGGTGCCGCGTGTCGTCGTCAACGCGCGGTAGATCGTGCGGTCGTCCAGCGCTTCAAATGTCTACCATGTTGGTGTTCAAATGACGGAGTCGACCACAACTCTGCACCTCAGACGCGCCTTCTGGGAGCGGCATTTGATACTGTCCATTGAAGACAGTCCAGGCCGCCGACCCGACCCGCCGGAACGGCGCGGCCAGTTTGACATGATAGGCTCGATCGACCATTGCCCGACCATCGGGCCCTTGCAGCGGTTGCGACCGCAGGACGTCGTCGGTCCGGTTGTACAGCCCCGCTTTGATAAACTCGGTTTGGAGTTGCGAGTATTGGCGATCGGCGATCGCATGGACCGCGGCGACACGGAGAGACGCTTGGGCGGCCAACTTGTATGTCCGCCATGCTTCCGAGTGGATGTCGAGCTACGACTACATGGGATATTGCCGAGGACGAGACGGCGTACCGTCAAGCGCGGCTTCTTGCGCAAGAGGCGTGTCATGTGCGCGATCAACGTTGCTTGGTCGTGGACCGCGGCACGGAGTTCTTCGTTTTCTTGGAGAGACTTGCTTCGCGCGTAGAGCTGGTCCCGCGCCGCCCCCTCCCACGCCGACATGCCGGCCGGATTCCCTGCCGCTCGTTTCGCTTCGATCAGTTGGTCCTTCAAGAGATCGACTTGGTGCCGCAGCGCATGGATTTCGCGTTGCTGTTTCGACCGCCCACTGCTCCGAGACGCGGCGGTTGTCGCCGCTGCGGGTCCCTTGCGCCCAGCTCTTGAGCGCTTCAGACCAGTCTTCTTCTGCGATGTTTCAGACGACGTCGAGGATGCCCCATCGTCGTCCTTTTCTACACCATCGTCCTTTTCAACATTGCCGCTGTCCTTCTCCTCAACGTCGTCCATCTCAACATTGCCCTTGTCCTTCACCTCGGCGTCGTCCTTCTCCGCGACGTCTTCCATGGAGGCATTCACGGCCGTGGGAGGATTCACGTCATCTGTGAGGAGGTCGCATACGTATGTGAGGTCGTCATGGAGCTGATCGTCTGTCGCTAAGAGAAAATGCAAGTCGCGGACAACGTCCCAGGCATCGTCCATCGTCGGCAACAGCGGCGCGCACTTTTTCAACAAACGTTTTTTGATTGGTTTAAATCATATTGTTCCAGCGAATGGTTGCATTTTGATTCTGTATCAATTGTTTGATTGGTTAAAACCATTTCTCCCAAAAATCCATTGGCGCATTCAACGAACTCACCTGAACGATGGCAAAGGACAGATCTTGTCGAGATGTGTCACCCGTTGTTGACAGTGTCACGGCCGGTCTATCTCGGTCGACTACCTCGCGCCGACCCCGCTGGAACTCGTCGACGACGTCGTTGATCACATGCTTCAAAGCGGCCTCCAATCGCTTCCCGCGCTCGACAAAGATCTCCTTCGAGAACGGCAGGTTGGTTGGCTCCATGTCGCCTCGATCCGGGCCACCTGGAAATGTCCCGGGCACGTCTGGCGGATGCATGAATGCATAGTCGTGTGCGATGCGCGTGGACGTCCTCGAGGGTGCTCTCTCGTCCTTCGAATGCAGACTCGGGGACGAGATGCACAAGGAGCGTAAGTCGGCACGACGTTTCAGCGATGGGCGCCACGACAAGCCTAGACACGAGTTCACATGCGCGCCGTCGTCGTCTTTCGTACCATCCCCATTCGTTCTGCACCTTGCCTTGGGTCATGCGCGGCACGAGCGCGTCGTCGAGCACCCACCGCCACACAATCACGTCCCGTTCGGCCTCGACGTAAGATTTGAAGACAAAATTCGAGTGCGCCGAGACGGTGCCGCGCGTGACCACCAACGCGCCGTAGATCGCCCCGCCGTCCAGCGCTTCAAATGTCTACCAACATGAGTGTTGCATGGTCAACCAATACAATCGTACCTCGCCGGCCCCGTCCGGCAGCGGCATCTGATACTCGCCGTTGAAGACGGCCCATGCCGCCGCGCCAACTCGACGGAACGGCGCGGCCAGTGTGACATGGTAGACGCGCTCTGCCATGGCTTTGTCATCAGGCCCTTGCCTCACTCTCGCGTGGTGCGGTCAAAGAGCCCTCTTGGATCAACTCGGTTAGGAGGCGGGCGTAGTGGCGGTCGGCGATCGCGTGGATCGCAGCGACGCGGAGGGACGTTTGCGCGACCAACTTGTACGTGCTCCAGGCGTCCGAGTGTTCGTCCTGCTATGCATGAAGGTCGCAACATTGTTGATGGGACACTCGTACATTGAAGCGCGGCTTCTTGCGCAAGAGGCGTGTCATGTGGTCCATTGTCGTCGCTTGGCCGTGTACGGCAGCACGGAGCGCTTCGTTTCCTGGAGGGACTTGGTCTTTGCGTAGAGCTGGTCCCGCGCCGACCGCTCCCACGCCGACATGTTGAGAACGTTCCCTGTGGTTCGCTTAGCTTCGATGAGTTGGTCTCAAGAGATCGACTTGCTGCCGCAGGTCCAAGAGCTGTTGACGCTGCCTTCGCCCGCGGTAGGGTGCTGCTACGGTGGGCACTTGCTGGACTCGGGTGCTATGACGGAGATCTCGATCTCATCGTTCCCGCGTCATCGACGACAGAATCATTCGCGGTGGTGGGCCTCGGTGTGCGTCATCTGTGAGGAGGAGGTCGCAAACATACGCGAGCTCGTCATGGAGCTGCTCGTCGGTCGCAAAGAGGAAGTGCAAGTCGCAGGGAACATCGTTCCCATCGGACACCGAAAGCACACCAATTGCAAATGTGTACTCGAGTATTGATTGGTTTAAAATAATCTCCCCAAGCCAATGGATCAAGTGGATTGCATTTTCCCCACGTTTGATTGGTCATCTAATTCTGGTGAAGTTGCAGTGCACAATAAAAGCACTGGAAAAGTTAATAGTTGTCGGGGAGCATGACAACGACTACAATAGATTTCTCGTCAATTGAATTGCAACGTCTTTGGCTTTGTAATTCATAACTCTTATTTCGATATTCCAGTGGCGACGGTGCATGGCAACACTTCGCTTGGGTCCAAGGGCTGCGTGCGTTGAAAATCTGAGATCGCGTCGTCGATGACACGCTTGAGGGTCAGCTCAATCTGCTTCCCGCGCTCGACAAACGCGCGCTTGGCGAACGGGAGGGTCGTGGCCGTCGCTTCCGGCTTGGGCGGGGCGCCTGGAAATGTCCCCGGCACGTCCGGCGGCCGGTTGAATGAAAACTTGTCAATGATGTCGGCTGTCACATCCACCAACTCGTCGGTGAGGAGCCTGCGACCATCGTGGCGCGCTTCCGCAATGATGTTCAACACAAGCGTCAAGCGAGAGGTGGTGGGGGAGAGCGGGGCCACGACCAGCCTACACGCAAATGTGTCGGTTCACTCTCTCACCATTGAACGGATGTCGACGCACCATCCTGATTCATCATGCACGATGCCTTCTGGCATGCGCGGCACGAGCGCGTCGTCCATCACCGACCGCCACACAATCACGTCACGCTCCTCTTCCACGTACTGCTTGAAGATGAAATTCCAATGCGCGGCCGATGCATGATCAGCGGCGGTTTGGTGGAACGCGCGGTAGACCGTGTGTGGATCAATCTTCTCGAACGTCTACGACCATTTGCTTGACACTCGACTCATGGGGCATCGTCTACCTCGACGGCGCCGTCGGGCAGGGCGAAGCGGCGGTCGCCATTCAAAGCCTTCCACACGGCCGCGCCGATGCATGCACGCGGTGCCACGAGCGTGACATGGTATACCCGTTCAATGAGGACGCGTCCATCGGGCTGTGGGATCGGTCCTGCGTGGCAAGTGTCCTCGGCGCGGTCGTACACTCCCGCTTGGATGAACGCCGTTTGTTGCCGCGCGTATTGGCGATCTGTGATGGCATGGATCGCCGCGAGTCGGAGCGATGTTTGCGCGGCGAGTTTGTATTCGCGCCATGCTTCTGAATGAACATCGAGCTACATGCATGACGTCAGCGGCCGAGTGAGCAGCATGCATGTGTGCCTACAGTGGTCAACCTCGGTTTCTTTCGCAGGAGACGCGTCATGTCGTCGATGAAGGACGCTTGGTCTTGGATCGTTTCTCGCAGTTGTTCGTTCTCTTGCATCGCTTTGCTCTTCAAGAAGAGTTGTTCGCGCGCGGCGCGCTCCCACGCGGGCATGTCGGTCGTCGTCCCCGCCCTTCGCTTCGCATCCAGCAACGCGTCCTTTAGGACGTCGACCTGCCGACGCAGCTCCTTGATTTCCCGCCGTTTTCGATCGCGTGACGGATTCGTTTGGAGATTTGATGTCGGTCGCGACCGCTTGGGCTTCTTGGCGGCAACGCGCGGCGGCGGCGCCGTCACCGACGGCCGTGCACCGATGTCGTCCTCGCTGCTTGCGTCTCGCGGGTCGCTCGTGGAGTCCGAGAGGAGGTCACAAACGTAGGCGAGATCGTCGTTGAGTTGATCGTCGGACGCAAAGAGGAACGGCAGGTCGTTTACGATGCTCCATGTGTTGATGCGTCCTGCTTCATTCGCCATTCTTCGACAGAGGCGTCGAATTTTGAGTTTTGAACCGAACGCGAAGACCAACACGAGGAATGTGTGTCCTTTTACTTGATTTGTTTTTGGACCACATGACTAATCACATTCAATTTGCCAACTTTAGCGCTTGGAAGGAGACGACGACGCGGTTGATCGCATCCTTCAAGGCCAATTCAAGGGCCTTCCCGCGCTGGACAAACGTTCGCTTCGCAAAGGACATGCTTCGCTCTTCATCTACGTTCACCTTGGCGGGGGTGCCTGGAAACAGCCCGGGTGCATCAGGTGGCTCCCGGAACGACAATTTCTCAAAGATCGCGGCCGAGACTTCCAGCAGCTCGTCCACGGTCCCCGTGCCCTTTTCATGAAGCGGATCCGCGACAATATTCAAGAGAAGGGTGAGGCGACACGTTGATGTGTCCTCCAACGGCGCAACTTGTATCCTATGTCACACCATCCATCATCACGCGGCTCCGATGGTCGTCGTACCATCCTGATTCTTGATGCACGGATCCGTGCGTCATGTGCGGCACGAGCGCATCATCGAGCACCGACTGCCACACAAAGAGCTCCCGTTCTGCTTCGACATAATACTTGAAGATCAAATTCGAGTGGGCCGAGAGGACTTGCTCGTGCGCGCAGACGCGCGTGAATTGGCGGTAGATCGTGCACGCGTCCAACTCTTCCACGGTCTACACATGCATGTGATCAAGACGCGTGCAATGCGTCGTTGTACTTCGTGCGCGCCGTCGGGCAACGTCATCGCATGCTCCCCGCGCAGGACCTTCCACACGGCTGCCCCGACCAAGCGACATGGCGCTGCCAGCGTCACGTGGTAGACATATTGAACTATGACTTTTCCATTTGGCTGTGGCAACGCGTCCGCGCGGATGACGTCGTCCGCGCGGTGGAAGAGCCCAGCCTTGATGAACTCGGTTTCTTGGTGGCGGTATTGGCGATCGGCGATCGCGTGGATGGCGGCGACACGGAGCGATGCTTGGGCCGCGAGCTTGTACGAGAGCCATGCTTCCGACTGCGGATCCATCTGAAGCTACCATCGAGGCAGTGAGATGATCCAAAAGATTGGATTTCGTACCGTCAACCGCGGCTTCTTCCGCAGGAGCCGCGTCATGTCGTCGATAAACGTCGCCTGCTCGACCACGGCCGCGCGTAGTTGTTCATTTTCCTGCATCGCTTTGCTCTTGGCGTAGAGCTGGTCGCGCGCCGCGCGCTCCCACACCGACATGTCGACAGACGGATGCTTCTTCGCTTCGTCTAGTTGGTCTTTCAGCGCGTCGACTTGGGCGCGCAGAGTCTTCATTTCTTCTTGTTGCCGTGCGCGGGACGTGTTTTTCGTCGGTTTCCTTACGCGCACGCGCCGCTTCGTTGTCGGCACTGCAGGCGGTCCGTTGGTCGATGCTTCCTCGCGGACGGGGGGCGTTTCGGCGTCGTCGGCGGCGTCCTTTTCGCTGCTCGCATCATTCGCCATCGGGGTTGTATCGCTTGTCGAGTCCGAGAAAAGGTCACATACGTACGCGAGCTCGTCGTGGAGTTCATCGTCTGTTGCGAAGAGGAAGTGGAGGTCTCGCACCACGTCCCATCCATCACTGTGTTCCATGGTTTTGCATTTTGTGAAAAATGCAACGAGGACAGCAAGAATGATCGTCGCCTGCGAAGAGTGAATGTATGTGCGCTGATTGGCTGGTTGAATTCCTCCAATCAAACGGTTCTGTTTCAAGACGTTTGATTGGGGAGTCACATTGTTTTTAGCCAATCAAAAAGTACCGAACAAATCGGATCAACAGCGTTGACATTTGACGGTGTGAGGTCAACTTCACGATCCATCCGGAGGCGCCGAGTCCATGCAGGCCAGCGGACAGCCGTCTCACTCGGTTCCCTGACTTGAGGAGCGTCGAAAGTCATCGATGACATCGTCGATCGCGCGCTTCAATGCGAGTTCCATTTGCTTGCCGCGCTCCATGAACGTCCGTTTGTCGAACGGAAGCTCCTCCGTGATGGTTGCGTCGGTCGCAGGCGCCCCAGGGAACGTCCCCGGTGCTTCGGGGGGTTCGACAAACGAGAGTTTCTTGATCTGTTCGAGAGACTCTTCAATGAGTGCGTCCTCGCTCCCGCGGCTTTCGTCTTGGATGGGTTCGGTCACAATGTTGAGGAGAAGCGTGAGTCGACAGGCCGATGGATCACTCGGGTGCGGCACCACGGCCGCCCTACATCATCCTCTTTATATGTCCATCGACACGAGACGCACCAGCCCCATTCGTCGTGGATCGCGCCGTCGGCCATGTGCGGCACCAAAGCATCGTCGAGCACGGCGCGCCACACAATCGCTTGGCGGCGCGGCTCGATATAGTATTTCCACACAATGTTCGAGTGGACGGTTTCGTGCTTGTCGTTGGAGCGACGAAAGGCTTGGTAGAGCGTCGTCGGGTCAATGTACTCGTTCGTCTACCCACGGCATGAGACGCATCCAGTGCGTCGTTGTCATCTACCTGGACCGCGCCGTCGGGGAGCGGCGGGCCGCGCGTGCCATTCCAGACGTTCCACACAGCAGGTCCAACGAGATGACAAGGCGCCGCGAGCGTGACGTGGTAGACGTATTCGAGAATGACGCTGTTGTTGGGCTGGGGCTTGGGCGTCGCACGGATGATGTCGTCAGTACAATCAAAGATGTTGGCTGCGACAAACGCAGATTGCATGCGGCGGAATTGTCGGTCGGCGATCGCGTGGATGGCGGCAACGCGGAGGGACGCTTGCGCGGCGAGGCGGCAGGCCTGCCATGCCTCGGACTGTACGTCGGTCTCTAACTAATGAACCGGTGAGAGGACAGAGGAACGAGGAAGGGAACGACGCACCGACAAGCGCGGTTTCTTGCGCAAGACCTTTTCCATCTCGTCGATGAACGTTGCTTGATGCTGGACTTCCGCGCGCAACTGTTCGTTCTCGTGGATCGCTTTGCTTCGCTCAAAGAGCTCCTGCCGCGCCACACGCTTCCACACGGACACGTCGAAGCGCATGGCGGCGTTTCGCTCCGCTTCAAACAACTGCGCCTTCAACTCGTCGACTTGATCGCGGAGGCATTTGATCTGCTGCTGTTGGCGAATCCGCGACGGGTTGATCGATGGACCTGTGACTTCTTTCGGACGCTTTGCTTTCCTCTTCCCTGCAGCACCAGTCGCGGTGCCTTGGGAAGGGGGCGTGGGTGTTGCCGCCACGCCAGTTTCGTCCATACCCGACGCGCCATCGTCGCTTGCGGGCTCCGACAACAAGTCGCACACATACGCGAGTTCATTGTTCAGCTCGACGTCATTCGCAAAGAGAAAGTGCAAGTCCTGGTACACATCCCACGTCGACTCGTCAATCGTGCCGCCGCCGTCGGCCTCCATGGTGTTCTCGGGTTGTTCGATTTGTTTCGTTGTGGAATGTATGTATGAGACCCCAGAGAATGATTGCATTAATTTTCGCGCAATTCCTGAATTTTGAATTCCATTTATTTGAGGCACTGGCTAGATCGTTTATGGACATGTCTTCATGGGTCTTCTCTGGCCGCGGTACTTGGTCTTGACCTTGACGACATGTGTTGCCCTGGTGTCTCTCATATGGGTCGTCTGCAAGTCGACAATCACAAGATCCACGGACTGCGCTGCTTGCCTTGATGGAGGCACAGCGACGCGGGGCTGCTGGGAACAAACGTCTCGCACGCGGTCGCGTCCAGACGACTGAGGCAATCCTTGTGTTTCGTACGACAGAGTTGCACGGCGAGCACGTTGTCGTATTCGAGGCGATCGAGGCATCGCACGAGGCTGAGGCGCATCTTGGCCTTGAGTTCGCGCAAGGATGTGTAGCACGCGACAAAACAATCGGCGCTGCGGTGGCTAAAGAGCGGCATGCTGTCGTAGCGTGCGTTGCGGTCATGGAGGTTGTAGAGCGTCCCCCCTTCAAAGCTCGTGGACGTGAATGTTCGCTTGAGCCCGAGTACGTGAAACGCCACACGCTGTCGAATGTCGTTGTACTCGACTTGGTTGTACATTGTCGAGGCAAGCAGATTGCGCGCGGGGCCGCGACCTACGCAGACACGCATCAAGACGACGACAGGAGACAAGCTCACTTTTAAACTGGTGCTGCTTGAACCACTTGTACACGAATGAAAAGAGGAGCGGAGGCACACCGATCCCGATCGTTTCGCTGGCAATCACTGCCCAGCGTCAACTACAAGCACAACCAGCGCCGACCTACCTGGCATGACGTCGATGGCTTCGCCTGCCTCGGCGGCAGGAATCCAAAGCTCCCACATCGAATGCACGACAGCCATGAACGACGTCGTCGTCTGCAAATACATGAATGGACCCGCAAAGCAAAAGATCGCAATGGCCACGACGGTTGGGTCGAGCGGCGAGACATAGGCTTCGTAATGCCACCGTTTGATGGGCATCGTAGCGACTCGCATGGTAAAGTAGCCAAACCATGCCTAGTCGAATGTACGATTGTACGAACGAACGAACGACAGGACTGTACCGTGCGCGACGAGTACAACAACGCCGCAACGAAATCCGGGACACTCTCGAGCTGGCTGATCTGGACGATGGACTCGCCGACAGCGTCGGCACTGAACCAAAAGTCCAGCACAAACGCAAGCGAGACACACATGTTGCTGAGGATGACGCTGGTCGGGTCCCCGACGTAGATTTCGAGAGTCATCAACGTGCGATCGCGGAGCCCGAGGTCGATGAAATTGGCTGCCAAGACGCGGTAATGGACATAGTACTGCGTGTACATTTCCCGGCAGACGTAACCTGTAAGCCCAATCCGGTAGACGAGTTTGGCCCAGAGCGCTGCGTGGTTGTGCCAGTTGACAATGCCTTGGACAAAGGTCCAGCACGACGACGACGACGATACAGTTGATCGGAAGGCCCAAAGGCATTGCTCGCCAAATGGAATGCTCATGATGCGCACGTGCTGGCACCGCGAGAGCGGCGTCGCGTCTCTTGCAGAGTTGTTTTGACCGAGAAAGACGCACACAGCATCTCGTAGCCCAACGCCAAAGAAGAATGCGCCTACAGAAAGCATCAAGCGCACTCGTAGGTGTGTGTGCACCTGGGAGACGCGGGATGAGATTGGCACAGGACAGGGGTGTCGAGAGGTCGATGGTGCGCTGCATGGCAAAGGTGCCGTTGGCGCGGTCGTGCACGAGGATGCCTTGGCCTGCGAGGAAATTTGGGGAGAAGAAGGCCTGGAAGGAAGCGCTTGTGTTGCGACTGTATGTGTCAAAGTCGAGAAAGGCAGTGTCGTGGGAGACACGTGTAAATTGCCACGGAAAGGACTCGCTCCAGTACGCCTTGAGTGGCTGCGCCATCCGAGTCATAGGAGGAAATCAGAATGGACGAACCATGCTTGCGATGTTGAGCGCGATGACGACACTGAGGACCGCCATGGGTTTGTGCCACACGACATGTCGCTCCAGTGCTGATACCGACCGCGACACGTGGATCTTTCTTGTTGTGCCGACCATTGTGGCGGCGGTGTGGCGGTGGTTGGATGGGGATCTCCAAATTTAGGATATGTTGATCATGGCCAAGAAACGGCCCAGACACGAATAAGAATTGTCTCGCAGAGATGTCACGACTGCAGAAGGATGGTCTATGCACACATTTGCTTGAACATGGAGGGAGACCCACCTTCCCCACGGCCTTTGCGCCCCTTGATGTTGTTCAAAAATTCACAAGGGTGTGTGCGTGACGACAACGTCACGCACCCTTGCGAATTTTTGATTGGTGGATTCAAAGACCGTCATTCTGAATCATACCCGCCGCCCTTCCCCTCAAGTCACGACATGGTCCAGGAAATCGAAGACAACTTGCGCGACTTGTTCGCACGGGACGAGGATCTCCGCAACGACCTCGCATACATTTGTGACCTCTTCTCAGACTCGACTGATGGCGACGAGAGCGCGCCGTTAGACGCCCCTCCCCTTGATTCTCGACCGTTGACCGAACCATCGTCGTCGTCAAGTTCCTCTACCTCGTCCAGGACACGGTTTCCACAGCAAAATGAATCCCGAAATCGCCAAAGGGCAGAAATGAAGCGCCTTCGACGCGACGTCGAGCAACTGAGCGAGACATTGACATCCATGCACCACGCCAAGGCCACGCGCGTGGTTCCATCGGGATGGGAGCAGGTCGCGCGGGACGAAATTGCGTCCAAGAACAGCGCGATCCACGAACACAGGCAGCTTCGGGCTCAAGTGGATCAGAATGCAACCTTTCTCGACGAAATGATGCACGTCCTGCGCAAGAAACCTCGGCTGGGGGTCCGTCGTCGTCGTCGTCTGAGTTACCTGCCCTTGATCCTCCTCGGTAGACATCGTCCGACATGGACTCGGAAGCATGGCGCGAGTTCAAATTGGCTGCTCAAGCGTCCCTCCGCGTCGCCGCCATCCACGCCATCGCCGACCGCGAGTACGGCCGCATGCAGTCGGCGCTGGTCCGAGCCGGTCTGCTCGGTCGCGTCGACGACGTCATCCGCACGACGCCGCGGATTCAACCCGACAATACGATCGTGGTCGAGTATGCGACGCATCTCACACTTCCCGCGCCGTGCCACGTCGTGGCCGCGGCCATTTGGCGCGTCTTTCGCGGCGACTACCGCTCGCCGTCGTTGCCCGCCGGGGCCGAGGAGGTGCGACGTCATCGATCGTCTGTTCGTAATTTACCCCCGAATCGTGACGTAGACATGGGAACGAATCGACGACGACACAGCCTGCAGCGCGTTTGTCCAAGTGGACGAACACGGCCACGCGGCGCATTCGAATTTTGTGGCCAAGCATTACGTGGACCCGTCGGCGGCGCGCGAAGTCGTCGTGTGGCGATCCGTGCTTGACGATGAATTGGTGCCGCGCATGACACAAGGCACTGTGCACGACGAGTGGGGCTGGTACGACCAAGGCACTTGGACTGGTAGACATTTTTCGTTGTAGCATTGCGGTCGTGCGACGGGACGACACATCATGCTACGTCAAGTCGCTCATGCACATTGGCGTGGGCAACCAACTGAGCGCTGAACTCATCCAAGCCAGCGAACGCACCGACAACTGCCGGACGGTGCAGGACATGCTCGAGTTCCCGCTCGAGAGCGACGCGATTCCGTTTGCTGTCAAGGCATTCATCCGACGGGGCAAGGAAGTCGAAGACGCGTTGAAGTGTGCTGTCGAAGACGCCATCGCAGAATTTGAGCGGCAGATGAGCTGCCCGTGATGTTTGTGTGATTGGTCAATGACCAGTGGCGGTTTCACGACTGGGCCAATCAAACGCCGTTGTTCTCAAGGTAGTGTTGTCAACAGTTAGTTACATGTGCCGACTAGAAATTCACATGGAGAGCTTGAAATTGACTTCCAAGCGTGGTCAGGATGTGTCAAGCATAGCTTGCGGAGGCGAACCACCATTCTGCATACTACCTAGTACTAGACTAGGTGGCCAGTGCGACGCCTTAATGCAGTGGAATACTGCCGAACAATACACATAAATCCACGCGGTCGATAGTCACACTCGCGAACAGACGGCGGCTCCGCCGGCCGCTTCGACAGCTTCCTTGACGCGATGGATGGCTTCACGGAGCCCCAATTCGAATCCTTTGCCCCACTCAAAGAGCGTCCGCAGGGCAAACGGGAGGTCCTCGTAGTCGGCCTTCTTTTCGACGCCAGGAAAGTTGCCTTCGAGGATGGCCGCGGCCGGTTCCCGCAGCGAAAATTTCTCCACGGCCGCCATGCACGTCGCGACCGCGTCGTCGATCGACGTGGGTGCGCCGTCCTTGGTCTCGTTCACCCCGACGATCTGCATGATGGCGCGGAGACGGCACTGTCCCTCGTCCACAGGTTCGACCACGATCCTACGGTGACGAAAATGCCAATTGGTGACGAAGATGCGCCGTCGTCATCACTCGTACCAGCCCCATTCGTCACCAACCACGCCATCTTTCATGCGCGGGACGAGCGCGTCATCCAAGACGGCCCGAAACACCACGACTTCGCGCGTCGGTTCGACATAATATTTCCACGCGAGGTTGAGATGGACGGACGCATCGGCGTGGACGCGGTGGAACGCGCGGTAGGCCGTGCAGGCATCGATGCGTTCCGTCGACTAGGGGGTCATGTGGGGATACGTGCGAGTCTGCGTCGTTACCTCGGTCGCGCCCGGGGGAAGCGTGAGTCCGTCCGTGCCATTGCAGACATTCCAGACGGCGGCGCCGATCTGCCGCCACGGCGCGTCCACCGTGAGATGGTAGACGTACTCGATGAGAACCGTCCCGTCATGCTGCCGCTGCGGGGCCACAGACATGTGGTCCTCGACGCGGTCAAAGAGCCCCGTCCGGATGAAGGCCGGTTGAAGGCGCGTGTATTGGCGGTCGGCGATCGCGTGGATCGCGGCGACGCGGAGGGATGCATGCGCGGCCAGCTTGTACGCTTGCCACTCTTCCGACGCAACGTCCGTGTGCATCTAAGAGGGCCATGAGGCAAGGAGGTGGACGAAGGAGCACGGACCGACAAGCGGGGGCGCTTTCGCAGGACGCGCGTCATGTCGTCGATGAACGTCGCGTGCTGCTCGACGTCGGCGCGCAGACGCGCGTTTTCGGCCAGTGCTTTGGTTTTGGCGTACAATTCTTCATGCGCCGCGCGCTCCCACGACGACGAGGCACTGCCGCACTTGGCGAGCGATGCCTCCCGCTTCACGTCTAGAATATTTTCCTTGAGCGTCTCGACTTCGCATCGCAGCGATTCGATCTCCCTCTTCTGTCGCTCGCGGAATTTGTTGACCTTGGACCCTGGCCGTGCAGCCGACGGTTGGGCAAGGGGCGGGGTCTCGCCCTCGGCTGGAGACGACGATGTCGGGCTTCCCGTCGTGTCCGTGGATAGCAAAGAGGCCGCGGGGTCGTTGAGAAGGTCGCATACATATGTCAGTTCGTTCTGTAGTTGAGTGTCTGTCGCAAATAGAAAATGCAAGTCGCGCACGACGTCCCACGAGTCTCCGCCGTTTGCTGCCGCCATGAATTGTCGTTCTTGCTCGTCGGCGCTGTTCGAATATTTGAATGTGTGTTGGGTAAGCCAGAATGAATGTCCGATTGTATTTTTATGAAACCCAGTCATCACATTTTTCAAATGTTGCCACCACTGGAGCCGCAAGAGGGCACTTCCAGGGGCAGTCGAACACCTCCTCAGCGCAATCGGATTCTCAACGCAATCGGGGAATCGCGCTTTGCCAAAACGAGTGCTTGCTTGTCTGGGGATGGCCCTCTCGTCCTAGCGTTTCTGATAGCCTGATCCTCAACTCGTTGTGAGGTGATATCGATTGTCCCTCTCTGCTCGCACTTGTTGAGGCATCCAAGTACATTGCCGTGCCGACAAATCAGGTGCTTGAACCGTTGGATGAAGGTGGTTCGTCAGTGCCTCCCGCTATCGCAAACTCCCTTGCATCGCTCGAACTTCTCCGTGAGCTCTTGGTTTTCCATGCTGATTGGCCGCGGCGGTTGGTTTAGGTTGCGCGCGAGGCCATCTCCGCCCTCAGCGCGTTGACATGCAACGAGGGCAACGCATGTCGAGTTGGAGATTGTGTATTGGCCTTGCGTCTTTGTGTCGACGGGTGGAGTCAATAGATCGTCTCTACGCAAACCAAATCCACAATCTGTGTGTACTAGGAGTACATATTTGCTTTCGAGCCCCCAAGGAATTGTCGTCGCCCGAAAACAAGCCGCTCGTGGGCCGCGCACCAAATCCTTGGGGGCCACCGAGGTATTTTTAAAAGACCAACGAGATGGCACCATGGACACACACGTGTGAGTATGCTTACAGCGATATTTCTGCCTTCTCCCGCACGAAGCAAAAGTGGAGCAACGCACCCACGGGGATACAGTCCCTCGTTTGAATAAATTAATCGACAGAATTACGACCCCCAGTACGTGGACGCGGGGGGCGACGCGACGTCGTGCGCGCGGATGGCGTCGTTGACAGCGTCCTTGAGTGCCTTTTCGAATCGCTTGCCTTTGAGAAAATAGTGGCCCAGCGGCGACGACGACATGGTGTCATTGATGGATGGCGCCGCCGTGACCATCATGCCTGGGGCGGGCGGCGGCTGGACAAACGAAAACTTGTCCATGAAGGTTGTCATGGCGTCGATCGTGAGCGTGTGTTTCCATTTCGGCGGCACGGACGGCGCCGCCACCGCCGGGTCCACGTCCACATGGACGACCATGGTCAGGACAGATGTCGTTTCGTCTTTGGCCACGACCTCAATCCTACACGTCGTCATCGTCGTCACACAATCGTCGTCACCCACATCATCTCTTGTCGTACCATCCAGCTTCGTCGTCTTGGACGCCGTGCGCGACCGTCGGCATGCGCGCGTCTTCCGCCACGGATTTCCACACCACAACGACGCGGCGAGGCTCGACGTAGCGCTTTCGGATCGCATTCGAGCGGGCGCACACGTGTCGGACCGTGTCGTGGGTGTGATAGTACACGGTGTCGGCGTCAATGTGCTCGTATGTCTACCAGGTCCATCGTGTCGTGGTCATGCCAAGGTTGGTCGTACCTCGACGGCCGACGCAGGCATCGGCGCGGCCTTGGCGCCGACTTGGACGTCCCAAATGGCCTGGCCCACCACGTGAAACGGGGCCGGGAGCACGACTTTTTCGACCAACTCCATGCGAAACGCGCCCTTCTCCATTGGAATCGTCTTGGCGCGAAACACTTGGACGTCGTTGTTGAAGACCCCAACGTGGATCAAGGTGGTTTGGAGGCGGCGGAGTTGGCGGTCGGCGATCGCGTGGATCGCTGCCGCGCGAAGAGACTGCTGCGCCGCGAGTTTGTACGATCGCCACTCTTCTTGGTCGTCCTCCGTGAGCATCTAGAGAACTGGATAAACAATTTGGAGGATGTGCAAAACGACGTACATGCAGACGCGGCTTCTTTGTCAGCACCATGTGCATGTGCTCGATAAATGTCTCTTGCTCGACGACGGCCCCCCGCAACCGCTGGTTCTCGGCGAGACTCTTGTTCTTCTCTGCGAGTTCCTCCCGCGCCGTGAGTTCCCACACCGATCGATCGAACGTTGCGGCGCTGCGATGTTGGGCGGCCGCCAACTTGGCCCGCAGGTCCTCCACTTGTGTCTTCAACAAGTACATTTCTTGCTTTTGGCGGTATTCAAACTTGTTCTTCATGGTCGCGAGGGGCGCCGCGGGCTCTCCTTTCCGCTTCGAGGAAGGCCGCGGTGCAGCGTCGCTCGACGAAGCATCCGACTCGTCCGTGTCAGGGCCACACGACGACGGTTCATCGAGGAGTCGACACACATACGCGAGATCTTCCTGCAGCTGCGAGTCGCTCGCAATGAGGAACGGTAGATCTGTCGCCACCGACAACTCGGCCACCATCTTCGTTGGCCTTCGTGTGGTAAAATATATACCGTGTCAAATCAGGTTGTACCCGTTCGAGGTGTATTTGTTTATAAACGTCAAGCTAATTTTTATGTCAACATCTAAATTCCAAAAATATAGTCTTATTTCCCGCACAAAAATTCAGATTAATTCTGAGCGGGTTAAATAAATTGGAACTGAATACCATCCGGCAAAGTAATCACCGTTGTCCCAGATTGGCGCGGTCGTCCAAGGCATGTCTTATGGACGCCTTGAGCGCGATCTCAAAGCGCTTGCCGCGACGGAAGAGCGTCGCGACGGTCTTGTCAGACGTCTCGACGATGTGGGGCTTGGCGCACTCGACCATTCCCGGCTTGGGCGGCCGCTGGACGAACGAGAACTCGTCCATGAGGGTCGAGAGAAAGTCGACCGAGACGTCTTCGGTCGTGAACCGCTGGATGCTCGGGTCAATAAACACTTGGACGACGATCGTGACGCGGCACTGGTTCTCCCCCAGCCGTTGAACGGTGCACCAGCCCGCTTCGTCGTTCACGCGGCCGTCCGCCATGTGCGGCATTCGCGCGTCTTCCCGCACGGTTCGCCACACGACCACATGGCGGTCCGTTTCTGCGTATTGCTTGTTGAGCATGTTGGAGTAGGCGATCGGGCCTTGCGGTGTCGCTTCTTCGTAGATCGTGAACGTCGTGTTGGCATCGATCGTCTCGAGCGTCTACCATCCTCGCGTCAACTTGTCATCCTGATCGTGTCCGTACCTGCGTGGCCGTGGGCGGCACCTTTGGACTCCGTTCTCCATTGAACACCTGCCAGACGGCATGTCCAATGACGTCGAATGGCGCCGGGAGGATTGTGTGTTCCACGAGCTCCATCACGAGTCGATCGTGGCCCATGGGGAGCAGCCTCGAGCGGAAGACATCGTCGTCGTGGTTGAAGACGCCGCTCTGGATGAAGACGTTCTGCATGCGGCGGCGCTGCCGGTCGGCGATCGCATGGATCGCGGCAACGCGGAGGGACTGCTGGGCTGCGAGCTTGAGGTTTTGCCACTCGTCGTCGGGGCTCACGAGTTCCTACGAAAGATGAGTGGTGTCGAAGAAGGATGCGATGTACCTCGACCCGCGGTTTCTTGCGCACGAGCAAGGCCTGGGTGCGCTCGATGAACGTCGCTTGGTCACTCACGGCCTCTCGGAGTCGCTCATTTTCTTGCAGACTCTTCACCTTTCCCGCGAGTTCCTCTCGCGCGGCGACTTCCCACGCGGATTGTTCCCGCGGCGTCGCCAGCGCTTGCCTGACTTCCAGCTCCGACTTGAGCTGCACAACCTGCTGTCTCAGTGAATAGAGCTCGTGCTTCTGTCGTGCTTCGAATGCATTCTTGAGGTCCGTTCGTGGTGGGTCGTTCTTGGCCTTGCGTTTCGGCGCGCGCGTGGCCTCGGCCGGGGCCGGGCTTTCGTCGGCGACGGAGCCATTCGAGTCGGACTCGCTCGGCATCGTATCTTTCACATCCAAAAGATCGCACACATACGCAAGGTCTTCGTTTAGCATGGTGTCCGTCGCGAGGAGGAAGCGCAGGTCCCCCCACACGTCCAGCTCGTCGCCCGCCGTCGTCGACGTCCCTGCCGCCTCCATTTGCTTGGAAATATGCTGTCGAATCTCCAACGTGAAAACATTCATTCTCGTCACCGTCATTGCTGCGATCCGGATACGGGTATTACGAATGCATTCAGGGAAGTCATCAAATCCAATGCGAAAGTTGATGGGGCTCTGGTTCTCGTTGCTAGGTTAATGTACGTGCTTGAGACTGTCGATACTCTCGGATGGCGTCCTCAATCGCATCATGCATGGCAGCTTCGAGCCTCTTGCCCCGTTCCAAGAAGGCGCGGGCGCCGCTGCCGCCCTCGCGCTTCTTCTCTGATGCTGTCGACGGGGCATGCGGGAACGTTCCTGGCTCTGTCGGGGCCTTTGCCAGCGAGAATTCGCTCACAAACGCCGCGACTTGGTCAACCGTCGCGTCGGCTGTTCGCGCGCCACATCCATCTCGGGGCACTTGGGCCAAGAGCGTCAGGCGGCATGTGTGGTCGGGCATCTCCGACACCAATATCCTGCCATGTGTTTTGGTCCCGCCTTTTGTCACGGGAATCCCACGTACCACCCCCATTCGTCGCCGACGCGACCCACGCGCATCGATGGCATGAGCGCGTCATCCAAAACCGCGCGCCACACAATCATCTCGCGGTCGGCTTCCACATACCGCTTCCGCACCGTGTTGGCGTATCCGACGACTGCGCCGCGCGTGACGTGGTACTTGTCGTAGACGGTGGTTGCATCCACAGCCTCAATCGTCTATGTCGTTTCATGACTCGAGGTTGTCTGGAGATGAACGTACGCGGGCCGCGCCAGCCGCGAGTTCTGGCGGCCGCTTCCCATTGAAAACGTCCCAGCAGGCTCGACCCACGACTCCAAACGGCACCCGAATGGTCATGTGGTAGACGAATTCGACCACCATGCGCTGGTCCGGCATCACGCGCGGCCCGCTCCGGAAGAGGTCATCGCCCACGAGATCAAACACTCCGGCGTTGATGAAGGCCGATTGCTGCCGCGCGTATTGTCGGTCGGCGATCGCGTGGATCGCCGCGATGCGCAACGATGCATGGGCCGCGAGCTTGCAGCTCTTCCACGCTTCATCCATCTCCATGTCCTGGAGGACGGGGATGTGTGAATGCAGAAACATTCATGGACGATCGAAGAACGTACCGACAATTGCCGCCGCGGTCGCTTCTTGGCCAAGATGCCCTGCATGTAGTCGATGAACGTTGCTTGTTCGTCGATCGCCGTTCGGAGCTCTTCGTTCTCCCGCAACGATTTGGACTTGGCGGCGAGTTCGTCCCATGCTGCTTTCTCCCATCGCGACCGCTCCGCCACCGATCGCTTCGACGACGCGCGCTTCAATTGATCCTTGTAGTCTGATACTTGTTGCCGCAGGATCAGGATTTCTTCCCGTTGCTTCACGGAGAAGCGCACGGCGCGACGTCCCTTGGGCTTGTGGTCGAGCTCGGTTGAATCTTCGGCCGTGGGAGGCGGCGAGTCGATTGACGTCGAAGGGGATGCGCTTGGTGTACACTTGGGGCTCTTCAAAGCAGGCACGGCGACGTCGTCATCATCGTCACCTGCCGTGTCCAGCAAGTCCCACACATGCGCAAGTTCATGTTCCAGTGAATCGTCTGTCGCAATCAAAAAGTGCAGGTCCCCAAGGACGTCCCATGCAGCGCCGCCGTCGTCCTCCATCGCATTCGCCGCGGTTCCTCGCGCTTCTTCTGCGTTGTCTGCTCACAAAATCGAGTACAATCTTTTGATTGGGTTCAAAAATAAAATATTATCCAATGAAATTAATCGATTTCAAACACACACCATCCAATTCGTCAATTTCACGTCCAAATGAGTGAATGTGGCGAAACAAACATTCATCAACTCCACAGGCAAATTCACTTCAATATATATCGTCTTTGTCTCTCACGCATTCTTGGTCCGATAAGCCACCACGGCATCGTTGATGGACTTCTCAATCGCCTGTTCGAGTCGCTTGCCACGATTGAGGAACTTGAGCTCTTCGTCTTCTTCGCCTCTTTGCACAGGGTGGCTCGGAAAGGTGCCGGGGACGGCTGGCGGCTTGCCCATCTCCAACTTTTCCAGAAACGACGTCACGTCTTCGAGCATTTTATCCGGGCCGCCGCATTCGTGCGCGGGGTAGCAGTTCGTTTTCTGCACTTGGCCGAGAATCGAGAGCTGGCACTGTGTCGCGTCGTCGGGGTGGGGCGCGATGGCAATCCTGCGTCATGTGTCGTCAACCTCGCAAGGACGATGATGGATCGCCTACCAGCCCCATTCGTTGCCGACGTTGCCCGTCATCATGGACGGCATCAGCGCGTCTTCCAAGACGGCGCGCCACACAATCACATGTCGGTCGTCTTCGACGTATAATTTGTGGATCGTGTTGGAGATGTTCATGTTGTATCCCTCGCCGTCCAGCGACAGCACCGACGGCTCCCAGTACTTGTTGTACACGGTACGGTTGTCGAGTGTTTCGAATTCCTACGCATCGCATGACAACGAGCACAAGGCGCGCACGTGCTACCGAGTTGGCGCCAGGGGCTAACGTCGGGGGGCGCTTGCCATTGTACACTTGCCAGCACGCACCGCCAACAACATCGTACGGCGCTGGCAACGTCATGTGGTAGATGAACTCGAGGACAATGCTCTTGTCGGGCAGGGTCCGCGGCCCCGCGTGGAAGAGATTTTCGCGGCGTTCAAAGAGACCGGCGTTGATAAAGGCATTTTGCTGCCGCGCGTACTGCCGGTCCGCGATCGCGTGGATGGCGGCCTCCCGCAACGACGATTGCGCCGCAAGCTTGTACTCTTGCCACGCCTCGGAGGTGGTGTCGGAGAGCGCCTGCATGCGAGGGTCAGACATGAGAGCGAGAGAGTGGGACATACTGCGAGGCGGGGTTTCTTGGCAAAGATGCTTTGCATGTGTTCAATGAACGTCGCTTGCTCGTGCATGGCGTCGCGAAGTTGTTCGTTTTCGCGAAGGGACTTGTTCTTCTCGGTCAGTTCATGCCGCGCGGCCTTTTCCCACGCCGACACCCCCTGCGTGGCTTTTCCTGCGTTCAATTGTCGTTCCTCCAACTGCGCCTTCAACTGCATGACCTGGGCTTGCAGTTGCATGATTTCTTCCTTCTGCCGCGTCTCAAAGCGCACAGTCGTCGTTCCACATGTCTTGCGCTTGCCTCTTGTTGCCGCGGCAGGCTTCTTCGCGGCCTTGGGCGTACCGTCGCTTGACGTATCGCCCTCTTCCGATGTCTTGTCCGACGGAGTAGCGTCTCCCTCTTCTGGTGCATTCAGCAAGTCGCATACATGCGCGAGTTCGCCTTGAAGCTGGTCATCTGATGCGATCAAGAAGTGCAAGTCCCGCACGATGTCCCAAGATCCTTCGTCCGCCGCCGTCGCCAAGTTGGTTGCCATCGTTGTTGTGGAAGCGCCTGGAACACACGCGTATGTTGGTTTTCGACTGAAAGCATCGGAAAGCCCTTGATCCGGATAACAATTTGGTCCCATATTATCCGGACGTTTCAGCGAGCAATGTTTTTGCGCTCTTTTCACCTGACACCTTCTCGAACGAGTTTTGCATCTCGCTCAGTCATATTCCATTCACATTGGGGTCCACATAGGAGACTTGTAGTGCCAATCATGAAGGAGCGTGCATGGGGTCTTTCAATCCACAGCGACTTCCATGGGGTTCACCTCCCTCGGCAACATTTCTCATGCATGCTGCAAGTCATCATCAAAACAAGAGCAATTTACCTCCCATTGCGAAGGAGGATTTCAATGATATTTGGAGGGATGCACCCCTCCAATGCGACGATAGGGGGTACTTTTGCTCCGTTGAAAACGTTATCTATGTCTATATAACGCTTTGATGTACAGGCATCGTCTTGGTTAGCTCGCTTATCGTGCCCTTTCAAGATCGAGCAACTTGAAGCGCTTTACGGTTATGTATCCGGACATTTCATGCCAATTATAAAAAAGCCACCGTCGGTTGTCACGTCCTTGCATACAATACCCAAGGTCTCACCTTTTCTATTTTAAAACAGGCGAAAAGCACCTGCTTTGTCTCGAGACCAGCCAATCTAAACGTTGAATTTTGGGGCGCTATTTTGGTTGGTGCAATTCGTATCAAGAGGTCTCATCATCATGGACGGGTCCCGCACCGATGTGATGGCCAAGCTGCCGCAGCTGCAGAACATGATCAAGCGCGATCCATCTGCCTACCAAGATGAATTCATGATGCAGCTCCGTCACTACGAGAGCGAAGTTGCGATCTTCCGCCTCCAGCCGAGCAAGCACTCGGAGCATTTTGGCGCGCTCGTCACGTTCCTCTCGCACGTTTCGACGTGCTACCCCACGGAGCTCGCGACGTTTCCCCAGGACCTCATCCATCTCCTCGAGCGGCACTCGGCTGTCCTCGAAGCGACGCTCCGCAAGACGCTCGTCCAGGCGCTGATCCTCATGCGCAACAAGAACGTCGTCGACGCGCTCGTGCTGCTCAAGCTCTTCTTTGAGCTCTTCCGCGTGCCCGACAAGCGTCTCCGCGAGCTCTTGTACTCGCACATTGTGTACGACATCAAGAAGATGCACACGGACGGCGGCGGACGCAACGAAAAGGTCATGCGGGGCCTCCAGAGTTTTATGTTTTCGATGGTCTCGGACGAGAACGAAATCGCGGCCATTAAATCGCTCCACGTGCTCGTGTCGCTCTACCGCAAGCGCATCTGGTGCGACGCGCGCACGGTCAACTGCATCGCGACGGCATGCACGTCCAAGACGACGCGGGTCATGGTCACTGCGATCCAGTTCTTCTTGGGCATCGACACGGACATTTTGGAGGACGACGAAGCCGAGAAGGTCAAGGTCAAGACCCAAGTCGAAGTAAACTACCATCAATACTCAAAGAAGACCAAGGCGCGCCACAAGGCCACGCGCGCGCAGCTCGTCAAGAACCGCAAGGCGCGGAAACGCGACCTCGAGCACGACGGCACGTTTCCCGCCATCGACTTGCTCAACGACCCGCAAGGGGTTGCCGAGCGCCAGTTGCGCATGCTCAAGTCGTCGAACGAGCGTTTTGAAGTGCGCATGCTCATGATGGATTTCATCGGACGCCTCATTGGCCAACACAAGCTCATCGTGCTCGCGTTCTACCCACTCCTTCAGCGCTACTTGACGGCGCACCAGCAAAAGGTGACCAACATTTTGGCCTACTTGGTCCAGGCCTGCCACGACGACATCCCGCCAGAAGAGATCATGCCGGTCGTCAAGACGATCGCCAATTCGTTTATCGTCGAGCGCTGCGCGTCCGAAGTGATTGCCGTCGGCATCAACTCGGTCCGCGAAATCTTTGCGCGCGTGCCGCTCGTGATGGAAGAAGACGGGATGGACGCGCTCTTGCAAGACTTGATCATGTTCAACAAGAGCCGCGACAAGACGTGCGTGATTGCCGCACGCGGCGTTCTCAATTTGATCCGCGAGATCCACCCAAGCTTGCTCAAGCGCAAGGACCGCGGCAAGTTCCACAACGAAACGGCGCGCCCGAAAGCGTTTGGCGAAGTCCGCGCGCTCGAAGGCGTCGACGGCGCCGAGCTGCTCATGGAAGCCGAAGCGGCCGGCCGCTTTGACAACGAAGACATTGAAGATGGCTGGGCGATCGACGAAGACGAGTTGGATGGCGAGGAGAGCGAGGACGGCTGGGTCGATGTCGACGGCTCGGACGAAGACAGCAACGGATTGCATTCTGACTCGGAAGACGAAGAGGAAGATGACGAAAACGATGGCGAGAACGACGAAGACGGCCAAGAGGGCAAGGCCAAGGTGCCACAGTCGCAACGCATCGACGCCCAACGTATTTTGACGCCCAAGGATTTCGAACGCATCGAAATGCTCAAGAAGGAAGCGGCCGAAGCGGCCAAGGACCCCAAGGCCCGCCGGAAGCGCAAGGCCGACGCGGTCGAAGCCAAGACGCTCGAAGCCAACCACTCCAAGGTCGATCCGATGTCACTTGAAGGCTACTCGAAGAAGAAGCGTCAGACGCAGGAAGAGCGTCTGCGCAGCGTCCTCGAGGGCCGCGAGAACTTCAAGCACAAGCAGAACGGCGGTGGCACGACGAACCGCGAAAAGGCCCGCCACAAGAACTTTCTCATGCTTAAAAAGAGTTTCCGCGTCAAGTCCAAGGTGCTCAAGTCGACGCGCGAGATCCAGCACATTGCCAACAAGACGGTCAAGACCGTCACGAAGCGCGACGCCAAGAAGCGACGACGAACGTAAGCCACGTATGGCTGACGTTCGTCGGTTCGTCGTGGTCGTACATTCGTTCAACGGACGGCGACACGAGCGATGGACGGGGGCCCTTGAAACTACTAGCATTAACGCGTATATTCTACTAAATAAATCACTATCTCGGACATCGTGCTCGTCCCAGCGTTGGCTTGGTGGTATTTATTGCGTTGACGAGTTTGATGGATCCCCGTCCAATTTGTCACGCGGGTCTACCGCTGCAGGCCATGGAGGACGAGGATATATACAGCGGCAGCCGTGACGAGGGTCCAGGAGTCGGGGGCTGCGGGCGTAGCACTGCTAGGCTTCATGGGGGTGGCGGTGGTCGTCGATGGAGCGGAAGACATGGCCACTGGTGGGCGCATGAGCGTCGAGTCTACGTCGGAAGGTAGGATCATCAGCAACGACTCCCTCAAGAGAGAATTCAACGCACTCGTTTCGGCTGTGCGGGTGCACGTGGCCTTAGCAAATCCGACCTGCTGGTTGTCCAAATCAAAGACGACGTCGTAGTTGAGCAGGACGTTGGCGCCAAGAAAGCCCCCCGTGTCGGAATTCGCGGCCGTGAATCCGAGGCCGTAGCCGCCACCGCCGGCCGCGGGCTGTTCGAGGATATATTGGGTCGGCGGGATGTCCAACGTCACGTTTGGACCACCGGGCGGGCCTCGCAGGATCAAATGCAGCGTGGGGAGGCGCGCGACGACCGCGGGTGTCATGACAGAGGCGTCGAAGCGCACGTTGGCGACGGCTTGAAGCACGGCGTTGAGGCGGTTGATGACCACGGACGGAAGGGTCGACCGCGTCGCGCCGCTGTCGACGACAAACGAGTTGCCACCAGACCCGACAAAGTAGACGGGATCGAGCCCGAGGGATGTATTGCCGACAACGACGTCGAGGACATCGACCGAGTAAAACTTGTTGGATGGCGGACGCACGAGCGGCGTGTACGCGACGGAGCCGTCGTGCAGCGCGGTGTCGTGGCCACCGAGGACAAAGGAGCCGCCGTCGATGGACAAGCATAGCGAAAAGGCATTGCGTGCGACGCGTCCGGCGCGCACCATGGCCGCGAGGATCGACGTGTCGCCTTGTTGCATGCCGAGGATGCCCGTCTCGATGTCCGACACAAAATGACCTACCGACGACTGTAAGACAAAGAGACACGTCAAGGGTACCTTGGACATTGGTCTGGCACGCGACGGTCATGGTGACGCTGTTGGCATGGATCACGTCTGCGGAAACATTGCCACCTCCAAGTGGACCGATGGTCCCGCGTTCCTCCATGGCAAAGCCGCTCCATGTGCTCGCATCGGCGTAAGTCTACTTGACGCGATGAATGCTATGATGCGGATGGCACGAACCTGTTGGATGTAGCACACGTTGTCGCCGCAAGGCCGGCATGTACCAGGGTACTCGCGGCACGTGAGGTTACGGCCGGTCGTCGACTTGGACGTGTCATACGGCGCGCGGTTGCTGTTCTTGCCGCAAGTGGTGCACCTATCGCGGCGGTGAGACAAGAGTCATGGAACGAGGAGGACGGTACGAAGCGCATCGGACTGCTGTGAGTGCGCTTCCTGTGTCGACGATGGCGGTCGATCTCTGCGGCGGCATGCCCAAGTAGAGTTCAACGTAGTGCGTCCTACAGAAAGTGTCACGCCGCAGAATAATGGAATGGTCGATCGTACGCAAAGGTTGCGCCGAGTCGCTGCTCATTGAAGGTCGCGCCGCCGTCGTCAAGCCTCCTTCGGGTGGCGTGTCCTCGATACAACGGAAAGCGAATGATGTCTTGACTCTCGTTGTGCATGGCGCCTTCAACCAACGCGGCAAACACAATGATGCATGTGAAGAAGACGGCAGCAACCATGGGGCCGCCGTGCGTGTTCAGCGGGAAATTTGGTTCTGTCGAAACATCGCGCATTGCGGTCGTGACCTCAATAATTCCCTGAATGAGTTCTTTTAAACCCCTCGTTTGACATACAAGTTTCGAAAATGGACCTTGTACAAGGGAATTTAGTGGTATGGGGTGCACCTTGGCGGTGGTTATATACGTTTTACCATTAAACCCCCACTGTATCTCTCTGGACTTTGAGAAAGGTGCTGCGTTTTAACGTGTTTTCAAATAAAACGCGCACACTATTTTTTTCAATGCTGCAAAAACGGACGACACACCGTACTTCGGCATCTTCACGCAGAGCTCACCCGTCATCCTGCACTCAAGGGAAGTTAAATGTATCCCCGAAGCAACCCTCATTTGAACACATGTTGCCACCTTTTTACAAATCGCTCTTGGCGCGGTCCTTGCGGGGCTTGAGTGTCTTGGAGTAGATAAACACGCCGAGCGCGATGGTTGAGAGCAAGATGAGACTGCCCGAGAGGATGTGGTCTGTGGGGAGTTGCAGCCCGACGTTGCGGAGCGCCGTCTTGGGCGACTCGGTTTCAGCGACGCCCATGGTCCAATCACCCAACAACTCCTCGACAATCCATGCGTTTGTGTACGGGACCCAGTACAATTGGCGGCACGTGTGCGTGTCCGTGCGGTTCGGATCAAACGTCACACCAGAGAACGCCAAGTAGTCGACGAAGGAGCGGACGGCGCCCATGCTGTACGTCGACGAGAGTTCGTGCGTGTTGACCGGGCCTTCGAACGGCCAGTCCACGACGAGGCGGAAGCGGTTCTCGGCCATCTCGCGCTCCTTTTGCCGCTGGACTTCGTCAACTTCGACGTGTTCAAAGCGCTTGGGCACGCTCGAGTAGTTGTGGTAGACGACCGACCCAGTCCGCGAGGGCGAGTACATGTCGTAGCCGGCGGTCCACAAGTGCGACGAGCGGAGGAATTCTTCGCCGTCAAACATCCACAGCATGTGCGGGTCCACGGGCACGCGCTTCTCGGCGTGACACTTGCTAAAGGAAAAGCCGCCGGCCCAGAGCGCCGAGAGCTGCGGCAATTTGGGCTGGACGATCAAGTCGGCGCCAATGTTGCGGACGAGGCCGTTGCCGCCGCGCGTCGTCTGGCACAGATGCGGCAAGTGTTGCGGCGCTACGAGGCAAGGGTTGGATATGAAACGAGAGGAAGACGCACCGTTGTTGTACCCGTCGTCGTTGATAAAGTCGTGGAGGTCGTGGGGGTACGTTGAGAGCACGGCCATTTCGTTGTGCGCAGACTTCCAGTCCGAGACGACGCCAATGTCCCAATCGACCGTGAAGACGCTGTGCGCGTCCAACTGGAAACAGAATTCCTCGTCGTCAATCATCTTTTGCTGCAAATGCCGCGCGAAAATCGGGCCGCGCGCTTCGTCGGCGTGTCGCTCGTCGATCTTGATCTGCGACTTGTAGCGGCATTTTTCATACGGCCATTCTTCCTTTGCAAGCTTGCAGTATTCGTCGATACACTTGGCATCGTCGGGCAGGATTTGGTCGACCACCCCAAAGAAGATGTGGTACGGGCGATTCGCGTGCTTGAAGCCCGAAAAGATCGTGTACCCGCATCGCTCGCTGTCGCGGAAGGAACTCAAGCCCACGTAGATGTCGTATCTATCGGGAATGCGCGGCGCGGGGGGGCGCAAGTGTTTGCTCAAATTGTCGAGGGGAATGTGTTGGGTCTCGGGGAAGAGCACGACGTCCGTGTTGGGCTCCTTCCAACTGACGTCGTATGGGTCTTCAGGGTTGTGACTCTGATACGTGAGTGTATGGGAGACACCAAATGGAATGGGGGTCGATGTGTCCGCACGCGCAATGCCGCTCGAAAGCGCGAGACCGGCAACGGTCGACCATGATGCGCCGTAAGTCTTCATCTTTGGGGCGGACTTTGCGATATGAACTTTTCCCAGTTTTTGAGCGCCATAGTGAAACCGAGAGTAACTACTACACAGTCGGAAATCCGGATAATTCCGAATCAACCAATCTGTGGTCACTTTATCCGGAAGATATCAGTTTTGCGATCACTTTTAATTGTCGTCGTCGTCGGTCCGTGTTAGACCTCACACTAAATTCCTCCACACCATTGACACACAAGAAGGGTCGAGGGTTAGCCCACATAAATAGCCTCAGGATCTAGCGCCCCGAATCATCATGGCGGGCGCGGAAGAGACGGCGAGCGCGGCGCCAGAGCGGGTCGTTCGTGTACACAACAACCCCAATCAGGACGGTGCCGACAAAGGCCATCGCAAACCCGTTGAGGTGGTGGGCCTTTTTGTGCAGTCGGAGTTTGTTCTTCGTGGAGGCGGCGACCTCATCCAGGACGACCGTGGCCGCGGCGAGGGACTTGGCGGTCGTGGGGCGGGGTGTCGGGCGCGGGGTCATGAGGTAGCCGGGCAGGAGCGCTTCGACACTCGACGCATCCTTGTATGGGACCCAATGCAGCTGCTTGCACGAATGCGTGTCCTTCTGTCCGGGTTCAAACGTGATGCCCGAAAACTCCAAGTACTGCTGCAGCGTCCGCGCAGTGCCCCAGGGGTACTTGTCGAGCTCGTATGAGTCCATCGGACCCTGGAACGGCATGCCCACAACAAACTTGAAGCGGTTGATGCCCATCTGCTCTTCGACTTTCTTGAGCTCTTGGTCAACTTGGACCGATTCGAAGCGGGCCGGCACGCTCGTATAGTTGTGGTAGACGACCGACCCGGTCCGTGACGGCGAGTACATGTCGTAGCCGTGCGTCCAGAGATGCGACGCGCGGAGGAATTCTTCGCCGTCAAAGACCCAGTGGTTGTGGTTGTCAATGAGGACGCGCTTCTCGGCATGGCACTTGCCAAACGAGAGGCCAGCGCCCCAAAGCGCCGTCATTTGCGGAAACTGCGGCTCCAAAATCAAGTCGGCGCCAATGTTGCGCACAAGGCCATTGCCGCCGCGCATGGTTTGACAAATGTGCGGGAGATGGTGCGGCGCTACAGAAGGAGATGTGAGAGGAGACGGTCATGATGACGACGGACCGTTGTTCGAGCCATCGTCCTTGATAAAATCGTTCAAGTTGTGGAGGTACGTCGAGAGGATGCCCATTTCGTTGTCGACGGATTTCCAATCGGCGACGAGTCCGACGTCCCAGTCGTTGGTGAAGACACTGTGCGCGTCCAGCTGGAGGCAGAATTCCTGGTCCCCCACGAGCTTTTGCTGGTAATGGCGGGCCAACGTCGGGCCGCGCGAGTCGTCGGCCCGGCGCTCGTCGACGCGGATCTGCGATTTGTACTTGCATTCGTCTTCGGGCCATTCGACCTTGGCCATCGTGCAGTATTCGTCGATGCAACGCAAATCCTCGGGGTTCACTTGGTCGACGATGCCAAAGTAGAGGCGGTCGGGGTTCTTGGCGCGCTTGAAGCCCGTGAAGACTGTGTACCCGCAGCGATGGGCGTCGCGGAAGACAGACAAGCCCACAAAGATGTCGTACACGGGGGGAATCTGCGGCTGGGGCGGGCGGAGATGGGCAAGACTCGGCTCGAGCGGGATGTTCTGAGTCGTCGGAAAGACAACGACGTTCGAATCCGGCGCGGCCTTCTCCTTGTCGTACGGGTTGGGCCCGTGGTTGGAGTATGAGATCTTATGCCAGATGCCCGTGGGGGTGGGCGGAGGCGTCGCGTCCTGCGCAGCGGCGACGGCAAGCAGCATCGCCAAGACGGACGAGACAGCCTTCATTCTCGACGACAACGGAGGCGCAAGTGCAAAAGTGACGTGGTGGAAAATCACAGGGGGTGGGAGAGTCTGTAGTTTAAAAATGAAGGAAAATATAATAATATTATGAGGACGAATCGATATAGCTATCACGCTATTGGAACTCGTGAAAATATAAAACAATATAATGAATACACGTTTTTTAAATTGCATGTCACTTGATCAATAAAAATATCAAGTCGTCCTGGTTGCATCCAGCTCGCATAACCCCATCTCTACATGAACTTCCTCCATCTACCTAAGACACTTCATACAGTCACATTTAATCCCTGTGGGTCCGTCGGCTCTTGGCGCCGTAGACGGCGACCCCTACTGCCACCAAACAGACAAGACCGAGGAGATTGATCTCGGGGTGTCGCCACAGCGGGACGCCATCCATCCCGCCTTCCTCGACGTCCTCGCCTTGAACGAGCTTGTCTTCTTTGGGCAAGACGCGGGGGTTGCTTCCTTGGAGGTTGAACTTTGGCACCACCGCGACCGCCGTCACCTTGGCTGTCTCCATGGTCCATCCCGGCACCAAGGCTTCGACGGGCGCAGGGTCACTATATGGGAACCAGAAAAGCTGCTTGCACGAATGCTGGTCGGCTTTGTCATCGTCAAAGGTCACGCCCGAGAAGCGGAGGTATTCGTGCAGCGTCCGCGCCGTCCCCAAGCCATAGATGTCCAAGTCGCGCGTGTCCACTTCGCCTTGGAAGGCCCAGCCCACGCGGAGCTTGAACCGGTTCACGCCGCGTTCCTTTTCGGTCGCTTTGAGAGCTTCGTCCACGTGCACATTCTCAAAGCGGTTGGCGACCTTGGAGTAGTTGTGGTACACGACGCTGCCGGCAGAACTGGGTGAGTAGACGTCGTAGCCATGTGTCCACAGCGCCGCCATGCGAAGGAATTCCTCGCCGTCAAACATCCATGGCGTGTGTGGGTCGACGCGGACGCGCTTCTCGGCGTGGCACTTGCCAAACGAGAGGCCCGCGCCCCAGAGGGCTGCGAGCTGCGGCGCCTTGGAGTCGACGATGATGTCGGCGCCAATGTTGCGCACGAGGCCGTTGCCGCCGCGCATGGTTTGGCAAATGTGCGGCACGTTCTTGGGCGCTACATATATCATGAGATGCTGAGATCCTGAGGTCAACTAACGGTTGTTGGTGCCATCGGGCAGGATAAACTCGTGGAGGTTGTGGAGGTACGTCGACAAGATTGCCATCTCGTTGCCCGTGGCCGTCCAGTCTGCGACGAGACCAACGTCCCAGTTGTTGGTAAACACACTGTGCGCGTCCAACTGGAGACAGAACGTCTGATCGCCGACCATGGCCTGCTGGTGATGCCGCGCCAGCGTCGGACCGCGCGAGTCGTTGGCGGGTCGTTGGTCGATTTGGATCTGCGCCTGGTACTTGCAGGCTTCGTGTGGCCACTCGGCGGCGGCGAGCTTGCAGTACGCGTCCAAGCACGTTTCGTCGCCTGGACTGACTTGATCGACGACGCCAAAGAAGAGGCGGTCGGGGCTCGCGGCGCGCTTGAAGCCCGTGAAGACCGTGTACCCGCATCGATGGCCATCGCGGAACGCACTCAGACCCACAAACATGTCATACTCGGCGGGGATGCGCGGCAGCGGCGGCCGCAGGTGATCGAGCGCGGGGTCGAGCGGCGTGTGTTGGGTGTCGGGGAAGAGTCGAACTTTGAGGTTGGACTTTTCGATCGACTTGTCGTTCGGCTTGCCCTGATGGTCCTTGTACGATAGTTCTTGCATGAGCGACGATGAGGCCGCGTGGATGGCGGCGGCAAGGCTCACCCACCGCATCAGCTGCATCGATCGTCTTGGGTGTGCTTGTGAATGTGATATGGTCGTCGTCTGCGGCAGTGATGGCGTGGTATCAGACGTCTTGTATCTGTCTGTTTGAAACGTTTGAAATTCTCAACCGCGATATTAAACTCAAACACCTGTTTCAAACAGGATATCAAACAGCGATTCAAACAAAGCCAGAGGAAGTTCCCCAAGATACAGCACACTGTCGTTGGTGCGACACATGCAACAGCAGGCAGTTCCATCGACTGCATCCTTCCATGGCACATATTTTGGTGCACTTTCTTAATCATGTTGTCCGCATTGGCATCAAGATGCACTTTGTCGTGCTCCATTCAACCAGAGACTTTGGGGTTGAATATGTCTAGTTGATGGCGTGTCTTAAAGCTGCCGTGTTGGCCGGCAGAGGCGACGAAGGCGGTGCCACCATCTGTCGTTCGAGTAGACAGCGAGGCTCGTGATGAGGAGGCCGAACAAGAGCCCCACAAACAGACCAGGGAATTTTTGGGTCTTGTACTCGTATGCTTGGTCCCGCAGAAACATCTTGGCCTCAACTACCAGGCTTCTGCTCGTGGCCTGCTTCATGGAGGCTGTCGTGGACGGCAACAGGGACTCTCGCTTGCCATTAGACCCTCCT
Organism: Aphanomyces stellatus; assembly: GCA_009835185.1. Taxonomy (NCBI): domain Eukaryota; phylum Oomycota; class Saprolegniomycetes; order Saprolegniales; family Verrucalvaceae; genus Aphanomyces; species Aphanomyces stellatus. The sequence goes on from VJMH01007304.1 coordinate 71,281, forward strand.
TCCCGGAGAGGTGGTTTCGGCGGCGCGGGCGTCGGGACGAGTTGCCATTCTGGGACGAGCGCTTCGACGACTGCCGGGTTTGAGTACGGCACCCAATGCAGTTGAAAGCAACTCATGCGATCTTGCTTGCCGGGCGTCATGGTCACGCCTGCAAACTCCAAGTACTCGTCAAAGGTCCGGGCCGTGCCCCAGTCGTATCGCTCCCAGTCGTCCGTGATGGCCAGACCAGTGAGCGGCATGCCCACTCGGAGACGGAAACGGTTCAAGCCTGCTTCGGTCTCGCGCTTCTTTTGTGCGTCGTCGACTTTGACGTCTTCAAACCTACGCATGATCTGTCATGATGAGCTGTCACGTGATTCGCACCGCTTGGGCACGCGCGTGTAGTTGTGGTACACGACGGTCCCGGTCTTGCTCGGCGAGTACATGTCGTAGCCATGGGTCCAGAGCGACGCCGCGCGCAGGAATTCCTCGCCGTCAAACATCCACAGCGTGTGCGGGTCGACGCGCGCACGCTTCTCGGCGTGGCACTTGCCAAACGAAAAGCCAGCGCCCCAGAGCGCACTCAGTTGCGGCGTCGTCGGGTCGGCCAGCATGTCGGCGCCGACCGTGCGCACCATGCCGTCGTCGTCGGCGCGCATCGTCTGGCAGAGATGCGGGAGGTCGTGTGGGATAATGTTGCGGCCGTTCTTCTTGACGGCGCCTTCTGGGTCGTGGATGTAAGTTGAGAGGATCGCCATTTCGTTGTTGGCGTGCGTCCAGTCCTCGACGAGGAAGACGTCCCAGTGCCGCGTGAAGACGCTGTGGGCGTCCAATTGAAGGCAAAATTCTTCCTCGAGGAGCAATTGCTGCTGGTAATGCCGCGCCAACGTCGGACCACGCGAGTCCCGCGCGCGCCGCTCGTCCACGCGGACCTGGTCGCGGAATCGGCATGCTTCCTCGGGCCACTCGGCCCGGGCGAGGTCGCAGTAGGCGTCGATGCAGCGCACGTCACTCGCTGCTACTTGATCCACCACGCCAAAGATAATGTTGTTGGGGTGCGCCGCGCGCTTGAACCCCGTGAAGAGCGCGTAGCCGCACCGCTGGCCGTCGCGAAACGACGACATCCCGACAAACAAGTCAAATTCGTCCGGCACGCGCGGCGGCGGCGGACGTAAAGCCTTGTGCGCGGCGTTCAATGGAATGTGCTGGGTCTCTGGGTACAGGTCCACCGTGTACGGCTTGAAGCCCGGCTTGGCTTCGTCGTCGCGGTCTTCGACCTCCAGCACGACTTTGGTCCCCTTCATCTCGTCGGGCTGCAGGGGCCGCGTATTGGGCTTCATGAGTCCATCAGCACATGCTGCGGAGAAGAGGAAGGCAGCGACAAGGCGGCGGAGCTGCATGGACTCCTTCGCAACGCACCCACCGCGTGGCCTGCAGAGAGTGCACTTTCTGAATGTCGTCGATTGCAAGAGGACAGGTCGTTATTTAGTGTACGACATAAAATAGTATGAAAATTTGAGGTTGTCGAATCCTAATGTTTGGTGAAATTTTGGACGAAGGAAGGCTGCGGCATCCCGCGCATGGACTCGGCTATGCCATCGTTCCATTCGAGATTTTCTATCCGTGACACGTTCCTCGCGAGATGACTGTGTTGTCTACAGTTGGTACTCAATGTGGCGTTTCATGTTGGAACGAGCGTCGCCGCGGACGACTCGCTGTTGAATAATGCGCTTGTAACTCGACAGCACATTCACAACCTCAGGTACGACATTGCGGTCGCCTGAGGAGATTTCCGTCACGCATGCTTCGATTTCTCTCTTGGGAAGTCACTCCTGTATCCCTATCAGTACAGCTCCAAGTTGGGCTTACCTTGCGTGCTCTGCAGCGACAGAATCCATGTTGTCGGTCAAGATCGCACAGATCTCGGTTGAAAAATTACAAACAGGAAATAGTGTGATTCCCTAATCAAACCAAGGTATCGGAATTATGAGGGTCAATAGTGTAAACTGATATGTCAAATAGAGTGACATTTCATTTCTATTTTTGGAAAAGATGTGCAAAACCGCAAAGTACAGGCAGGAGTAGCAACCCGTTGGCAGCAGGCGAGACGATGGCAACGTGAAGTCTGTGATTCTTCTTCCTTTGGCCGCCAGTTCCAATCCTCTCTCATTCGTCTCAGGCGTTATGTCCTTGACCATCTTATCCGTCTACGTCACGGCACTTCCCATCGTCATCGCGACCATCCAAACCGTCATGGACTGGATCACAGAGCAGTCGTGGAAGGATGTTGTGAATGCCTCTGACGTGGACGCGCTGCACTCCTTCTCGCCAAGCGTGATGGCACGACCGCCGATGGATATGATCGAGCGAGACATGTTGTTCAAGGGCGATCTGGACATGCTGCTCCCACTCCCCCATGCCACGCCCGCCACGTTTGGCTGCGCGCTCGTCCGGCGACGATCGGCGCTACCCAACATGATCGCCTGATCCCTCTTTGTCGTTCGTTTACCATATCATTATCGATCTCCTGAATCCAGAAAGTTCACATCTCCAGTGGTTGCATTCGAGACTGACGGGTTACAACTTGCTGGGCGGCAGCATCGCGTCGGCGGCCATGGGCGACACCACTTGCAAGAAGGCTTGCATGATGTCGTCGTTCAATCGAGGACATGCATCCATCAACGCAAGCAGTGGCTCCATGTGATCGGCGGGAAACTCGACGACGGTCACGTTTGCCCCAATCTCATTCTACACATCTTGAATACGGTGTAGTCGATGGGTTATTTACCAAATAGTCTGCAAACTTGAGGGTTGATGTGGGGGGCACGACCTACGTCGCGGATAAGTTTGATTCCCTTTCTTCCATCGCAGTACAGCATCGTCGGTGCCATGGATGAGATATATTGGCGGCAACATGGGTGCCAAATCTACTCGCGGTGGGAATCAATCGAGCCAATCAACCGACAACACGACCTCGTTGGTATCGCACTAGCCCCGATGGGCTATGCGCTTGGAATTTGCGCTGGCCGTGCATGGATGGATGGAGCGGCGAGATGCCATGTGCTAAGTCGATACATTTGACGCTCAATCGAGATAAGTGCATCATGGGAGAATATACCTCGCACGAATGGGATGATGTCGCGGTTGCTTTCAAAGTCAAAATGATCGCTCATGTCGTACGGGCCAGAGAGACCGACAAAGGCGCGGATGTGATGCACTTCTTCGTTTGGAGTCTACCATGGTTGTGAGTGGATTCAATCGTCCTGCGCCGCCTACATGGGCTTTCGTGTCCCGAATTGCAGATTGAACCAAGAGCAGTGCACACAAGTGGGCGCCTACATATGTACATGCGATCAACTTGGCCAGTGTATATAAATACCAGAGGAATGACCGCAGAGAAAGATCCGCGCGGGATCGCCGCCGTACGTAGCAATGTTGGCGACCGTCCATTGCACCTATTTCAGTTCCGCCGTGGATATCAGGACGACGACTGGACGTACGATCGCGCGCAAGTCGTCCTGCATGTCATGCACATCGCCATGAGGAAACGTGCGGTAGCTGGGTACGACCGTGACGACGTCGCGGCGCGCCAAGGACTCGCCGACGGCGGCGTAGTGGAACTTGGAACTTAGGGCCCATGCGCCGCCGTGGATGAAGATGACGACGGGACGATGGGGAGGGAGCGTCGATGACGAGACACCGTACAAGTCGAGGACGTTGCGGGCATGGGGACCATAGCGGAAATCCCGCTTCGAGAACCGAAGGGCGGCGCCGAGAGTCGTAAGCGCGAGCTTAGGCGCCGCGAACGCGATGAGGAGGTTCGTCGTGTCACCGAGAAAGATGATCGTCGAGTAGACCAGCGCGCTTTGGAACGTCTTCAGGAACGACTGATGCGGAAACGTTCGACGGAGGAGGACGAAGCTGCGGTACCACTGCAGGAGTTGCTGCGAAGCCGTGTACGCGTACAAGGCAAAGAGGACCCTACACAGCGAGTGTGCTCCTCATGATGGCGAAATGGAGGGTGCCTACTTGTAGGTCGGGTTGGACGTGAGCGCCAGTTGGAGGCGCCGCTTGAGGTCCGTCGGATGCGCGGCAATCATGGACGTCAAACGCAGACGATTGCACCTGATTGTTGCAAGATGAATAGGCCACGCTGATTGGTCAAAATGGGATGCCATCCGAGATTCAAGTCGACATTTGGACATTCGTTTGGTGGCTTCATGGTGGTCAAGGACGACAACATGCAGCTCCGTGGATACAACGAAAGTGAGAGTTCGAAGACAATGTGGAAGCGCCTCGACACGAGGCACCGCCCGTTCATACAGTCCGACGTCCCCTACGTCTTCTGGCGTGTTTGAACAGCTGATGGCAATTGTCGTCAAACGGCAGCAGAGGTGAGATCCTTGATCAAGACCCCTCGTCACTCTCCGTGCTATGCTTGCAATGGGGCTTGTTCAACTCGCGAAAGAAGGACATATCGCGAATAGAGATTCATCGAGCTCAACCTTGGACATACCAATGTGAATCATTGGCCTCCTTAAAACAGCATCGAGCTGACAATTCTTGTTCTCGCGAAACCGGCCCCGCAGCAGACCCCTGTCGCCCACGAAGCTGAAGTTATCCTCCCATGCGTGTGCACACCATGCATTCCCTATCGTCTAGGGATATGCGTGTTAGAGACTGGTGCAGTTCGCGAGATGTCAATGAGGTCCAGAGATTGGCTTTGTTCCGCGCGCATCGCGCAGCGTGTGCTACAGCAAAGCTTGAGCGTGGCATTTTGGGTGCATGAAATGGCAAGCTTTTCATTGGTAGAAATACTTGGAAGACAGCGTTTCATTGGTTATAACTCACCTGGGGCTATAAATAGCGTCGCTCGAGTGTCGCTCGAACGTCCGCGCTGGCGTCTGGGACCACGACCACCGCAGCAGGCGGCGCGTCGCGCGCGGACTTGGTCAATTGAGTACATTCCATGCAGGCACCGCCATGCTCACATGCAGGAAGGTGGACACGATGGCGGCAAGTGTTCAAGTGTTTCGAGGCCATACTGAACGCCATATATATGGCCCTTGGGCGGACAAAGTTCCGTGGAACAACAGCGGTATACAAATCCCAAGTGAATTCAACCCGACAATCCCACAACCGAATAACAGCTTGGTCAGCCAAACTCGTTTTTATCATCTGCCGTTTTTCAAGCTTTCTCGTTTGGCCAAGAGATGGAAGATAAGGCAAAGCTCGTGGCCGGCGTGGATCCATCGTCGGAAGATCAACTGTCGACGTCGTACAAGACAGGTAGATCGAATGTACATGGACGCATGATGGAACTCATGAACGATGCGCAGAGGAACTGCGAGGTACGACCGCCTGACGCAGCGCCGACGGCGACCCGTCGTCATCGTCGGGCACACGATCGTCGCCGTGACACAGGGACCAATCGACATGATCTAGGGTATCTACTGAAGAAAACGCGCAATGGCAAGTGGCAGAAGCGATGGTTTGAAACGAACGGATGCTTCCTCACGTACTACAAGGTACCTCAGTCCCAAGAGTCGGCGCTCACGTGTCGTGCGTAGAAACAAGGACAAAAACTGCTGGCCGCGTTGAACTTGCCGCAGGTAGGGGAGATTTTAACGCTCCCCGAAGACACGGAAGACGGGCCAGGCCTCTTCTCGATCGAACTCAACGAAAGAATATATACGATCAAAGCCAAGAGCCAAGAGGAAGCGACTCTGTGGGTCGAGGTAAGAGCACATATCGATCTACTTTCCTCATTCTTTCGCCAGGCGCTTGTGTGGCGTCAAAAAGGTGGAGTTGTTGCCCAGGCCAATGGCGGTAAGATCTATTCTTTTCGCGTGGTGGCATCTAATGCGGTGGCAGACGACGCCATGTTCTTCAACGCGGCGGAAAACGACGATGACGGCGTGGATTCTTCTCCTGTGTCGATCCCACCCGTGCCCACTCCCACTTCGAAAGCGGTAGGATCATGCCTGCCTAGTCCCTCCACTCATAGTCCCACAGACAATCAATGCCATCAAGCAGCACCAAGTCGAGGAACAGCCCAAGGGCTGCATGAAGTGCTGCACGATCCAATAGACTCCTTGCGGTGGCGGAGGTATATATAACACCAGAGCAATTGACTCGAAGTTGGCGTGCTACAACCTTTGGTGTCCCTCGATGTTCAGCCGATGCATTGTCGAAGGTTGCACCGGGAACACTCCCACAACCTCGAACGTGTCGTCCGAGTATCTCATGCGCGGAGTTCTACATCCTTTTGACAACACGATGCACCACTCGACATGGCAGCAAATGGAGGTCTATGTTATTCCACATGCGAATGCGAGACTGGCGCAACCGGCGACGGCTGTGGTGGCTTGGCCGACGTTGGCATGGGCTGGATCGGGTGGTGCCGCAGGAGCTGGCTCTGAACGCGCGCGACATCCGAGATGCGGTCTTCCGCGTGGCAGAGCCGCTCTTCGAAGATGGAGAGAGTCCGCGTGATGATTTCGAGCTGGCCCACAATGTGGTCAAACGTGGCAGTGAGGTGGTCGGGAAGGGGCGACGGCGGCGGGTTGCCGCCGTCCACGGCTGTGGGGGAGTCGGGAGTGTCAGATGTGTGGACATCGACGATGGGGTCGTCTGGGACGATGGCACCAGGGTTCAAGTAATCTTGCGACGGGTGACGCGGATGGTGCGCCCGGACATCGGGGTACCGTGGCATGGTGAGCGTCGGTGGCGTGACGGACGTGCGGCGCGGGGGCGACTGGACGACGGGGGCGGCCGGTGGCGGCGACGATGACGCGGGTACCGTCGAGACGGGGGCTGGAACGTGGTGTCGAAGCACCTTGGATTTGGGGAGCGCGACGGGGAAGTTGATGTCGTTGGCATGGAGACACTTGTCCAAGTCCGTGTCCCAGAGCATGACAAGCGCGTCGACCGAGCCCGAGGCCGTGCACTTCGAGTCGGGGGAGAAGACGGCGTTGTTGACGGCGCCATTATGGCCGTGCATCGTGTAGAGAAGGTGGCCCTCGCGGATGTCCCACAGCTTGATCGTGCCGTCCACGGACGTCGAGACGAGGTAGTTGCCCGACGGATGAAAGTCGATGCTCGTGACGCTGCCGTCGTGCGCGGGGTAATGTTGAATCAATTTATGGGAGCGGGTGTCCCACAAGTTGATTGTGTGGTCGAAACTGCAGGCACCAATGGTATTGCCTGCGCAATAATGAGCCGACGATACATGAGGTCGTAAAATGTACCGTCAGGATGGAAACGGACGGCATTGATGATCCCGCTGTGGTCGAAAAAGGTCGCAAGGCAGTTGCGTGTCGCTTTGTCCCATACCTTGACGGTCTTGTCGTCGCTTCCAGACCTGCAGAGAAACGTGTCAAGGTGAATCTTTAACGTATCGACGTACACCAATACGCGTGCGTCGGGGCTGAAGCGCGCCGATCGAACCCAGTTGCTGTGGCCGTTCCACGAGCATACGAATCGTCGGGTGGGCAAACTCCACATCTTGATGGATTTGTCGTCGGACGAGGTCAAGAGCTCAGACGAATCGTATGAAAAGTCGACACTGCGGACACCCCCCGCGTGGCCTTTGATCATGTGCGATTCACCCTTCACAGTGGGGATCCAGAGGCGCACAGAACGATCTTGGGATGCGGAAGCAAGCAAATCTCCCGACGGTGCGAATTGAACGTCGAAGACGGGCCCCTTGTGTCCGAGGAATCGAAAGGCGCGCATTTGGGGCTTGAAGTTCCAGATCATGACTGTGCAGTCCGTTGATCCTGACGCCAACTGCCGCATGTTGGGACTGTATGACAATGCTTCGACACCAGACTTGTGCCCTCGGAAGGTTCGCTGAAGGGAAGGGTCCATGCCGAAATCGCGCTCCCCGCCGCCGCTGCAGCTGTCAGGTTTTGGATCTGTGGCAAAACCTACATAACCGGAAGCAAGTATCCGGATAACAAAAATTCAAAATTGTTCGAATCGCTTGTTTTGTCATCGAACATGTTTGAAGCGTTCAAAACATCGCATCAAGACGGTTTAAAATGCAGTAACATTTAAAATGTTAGCGTGTAAAACCTATTTGATACGCTTTCGATCGTTTTAAAAACATAATCGAAAGCACATACTATAGAATTTATCGAATTTACTTCGAGGAATTTTATTATTCATGGGATTTGATCTGAAAGAGTTTTAAAGTGTTTAAAATACATTAGTGAGTCGAGCCCGGTTCAAGATCTCCGCTGAACCGACGCATCCTTCGATCTTTCTCGCGCTTTTCGACATTTCTAAAGATCGCTCATTCCTTCCTCGATGCTGCGTGTGTCTACCTTCTTCGCCGCGCTCCTTCTTGTCCCCTTTGCCACCGCGGAGTGCTGGCTGCGCAGCGACGGCGTACGCATCTGTAGCGAAGACGGGCTCGAATGGCTCGCAATGTGGTGGTTCTGGTTCGCCGTCCTTTTCTTCCTCTGCACGTGCACTGGCGGGTCCTACATCTACCATCGAAGGTACGCGTTCACTTCCATCCTTCCTCGGTGAACCACGTGCTCAGGCATCTCAATTCGCTCTACCAGCAAGGCTTTGTCACGTACTCGGAGCCGCTCATCATGCACGACGAGCTCAAGAAACCAGGCTCCGAGGCCGACCGGAGCCACGTCCAAAAGATCTTTTATCGCTGAAATCAGACCTTTTTACTTCAAAATTGCGTCGAGGTGTCGTCTGTCCAATACTCGTCGGTCGCGGCGTCGTGGCCGTCTCCTTCGACCACAGGAACAGTCCATGTTGTCTCGCCCGTGACCGTGTTGTAGTAGTACGGACACTGGTTGGCTTCGTCGTAGCATTCCTGCCACAGAGGCGACGATACTGGCGCTGTTTCCTCCTCTGGAAGCGTCCAGGACGTTTCGTCGGTGACGCGGTTGTGGTAGTAGATGTTGCCAGCGTCGTCGGCGACTTCTTCCCAGTCGGTGGGGGCTGGCGCCGCGACCGGATCCGTCGGGAACATTTGTTCCAGCATCACATCGTCTGCTTGTAGTTCCATGGGCTTTTCTTCCACAACTTCGCCTGGACATGTCGTCGTGAGTTATCACATTCGTCGCCTCAGTACCTGTCATGCGATTTGTGTACAAAATGTTGTTGGCGTCGTCGTATGTCTCGATCCAGTGCCGCGACCGCCGATCAAACAGACGCGGCGGTTCCCCTACGTCGCCCGCATAGTTGTCAACCATGAGCATCTTCCATGTGGCTACCGGTTTGCTGCAAGTAGACATTCATCGCATGCCATTTCGACTGCTGATGCGTCTGCAGTTCCTTGTGCGTGTCGAAGCTCTTGCCCACACACAGATTGCACGGAAATGCATACTTGGGCAGCTCGTACGGATTCTCAGGGTCCACGACGGTCGTAATCAAGTCTTCGCCAAAATCGTTGTATTCGATCGTGCATATGTCCTATCATTCCACCGTCGTGACATAAACCGTCATTCCAACCCCACACCCCCACACACCGTCGTGAGCGCCAAGATCACTTTGAGTTTCTTGACGCCAAACGCTTGCAAACTCAGTCGCTTGTGTGTAATGTCTTCGTAGAGTTTGGCGAATTGGGCGAGCGGGACAGCGTCTTGGTTCCGGTCCAAGACCTTTCGAATGTCCTTTTTGAGGATGCCAAATTGCAGTCGCAGGTTCTCGTTGGTCGCAATGTGCAACTTCAAGACCTATTCCAACCATGTCATTCCACCCCTCGACAGAATTGCGTACCTGAACTTTCTCGGCAAGTTCCTTGGCCGCGGCCTCGCGCTCGGCCTCCAGCCGGGCTTCGTCCTGCGGCGCGATGGGATTCGGCTTGAACACACGACCTTGTTGCGTCGGCAAGTCCTCCATCGAGTCCAGTTCCTTGATGTCGTCGACAGTCTTTTGCAGCTGCTCTTCTTCCTTCAAGTAAAACTCCAAACTTTCTCGTGTCTCACGCAAAGTCGCTGCGCTCGCGGCCGCGGTCGCGTGGAGACCCCCAAGTGTCGCTTGCTCTCGCTTCAGCACCGCCTTAAGTCCCTCCACAACCCCAAATTGGGCCATGAGGCGGCTGTAGACGGGGTAGATTTCGCACGCGGTTTGAGCATATGCAAACGCAGCGCGCACCCACGCGACAATCTAAGGAGATGTCATGATGACAGGTCATCCTAGGGGATAGCAACCGCGGGGATCGCGGGGGACATCATCGCGAGTCGGAGGTTCCCGGGGCGCAGGCGCGGATTGTGCACGACCTGGGTGACACTCTGAAGCATTTGGCGACGCGCCCCCTCGGCAAACGAGTACACGTTGAAGAGAGGGAGGATGTACAATGCCTTGACGTCGTATTTGTGGATCAAGCTTTCTTTGTCGCCCTACGACGATGACGTCATCAACCATGGGCCGTGACGATGACAGACCAACAAGGCGTTTTCGCCGCTCGAGCCCAAGAGCGTCAGGAGATCGTCCTGGGCCGGTTTGAACGGCACGCCATTGAGGTGCAAATTCGTCTCGAAATTCAGGAGCACGGCAAACGCTTCGAGGAGGGCGCGGACGTTGTCGTCGATTTTGCTCCGGCGAATCTAGCCGGACAGTAGTGCCGGGCTCTGTCACTGTGACATACCCGGTACCAATCCATTACTTCAATCTCGTTCATCTCCCACACGGCTTGCTTGTACTTGGCCTCGGTGCCCTTCATACCCAAATGTCGATGTTCCTCCATCATGCATGAATGTGTACCCGTGGTTCCTGCTTCCAAAAAGCCTCGAGCTTCACCTGCATCTCCTCTTCCTTCTCCATTGCGCATTCGAGATCGATCGCAACGTCCCGCACGACTCGCCCTTGGTCCCGTGCCGCGCGTTCGTTCACATCATGTTCGTTTCTCAACTTTTCCATCCCTGCTTGCAACTCCAGGACTTTAGTCGACACGATGTTGAGCTGCATGGTCGTTTTGTCCAACACATCCGCGCCCACCATGACGCTTTGGGTCTTGGCCAGCAACCTACCATCGTCATGTCTTTCTTTCGTCGATGCATGACGCACCGAACGATCGACTTGACAAATGGGTCGTCTGCGTCCACGCCCAACGGCAAATGTGGCAGCATGCCTGCAACCATGACTGCATACGGCGTTTTGAACTTGGGCTTGAGCAGCTCAATCTCTTGCCCCGTGTTGACGGTGTGGATGCGTGTAAAGTATTGCACAAACGTGAGCGTGGCAAATTTGGTCACGGGCCTCGAGAGCCATGTCGTGCGTTCGCCTACAAGAGTGTCAACGTCACATATGCAACTTGAAGACCCACCGTTGACCCAGAGCCCGGTGCGCATCACGAGCTCGGCGCCTTCGACGGCCGACGTTCGGGTGTAAAATTTGGCCTCGCCATGCTGGAGCCCGTCTACAAACGGTCCTTCGTATCGGTCTCCGTTTGGATACGTCAGGATGCCACGGCCATGTTTCCGTGTCGTATGGAATTCGCCGGCGTAATGCCGTCGGTCGGCAAACTCACAAATCCCTACCCCTATCCGTGAGACAAGATTGTCACCTAGGCCGAGCATACCTTGCCCGTCGAGCCCACCATGGGCAAAGATGCCAATGATGCGGTCCCCCTCTTCGTTTGTACGCACCCCTTGGCCATGCCACTTGCCGTGACGGAACTCGCCTTCATACCGCGACGTATCGTCGTAGATGAGCAACCCTAGATACGGTTAGGGTGACATTCCTTCGCCATGTTGGGTGCCGCACCGTGGCCATGGTACACGCCTTCCGACCAATCGCCTTCGTATCGCTCGCCCGATTCAAAAATTTCCACGCCGTAGCCTTCTCGGACCCCATGGCTCCACTCTCCGACATACTCGCCCGACGTGTGATTGCGTTGCATAAAGTACGTCCCTACACGCAAAAGTGATATATATCAGTCGGCCAAAAAAAGTGATATATATGTATCCGCCAGCGTACCAAACCCGTGAAAGAGGCCATTGACGACGTCGCCTTTGTATCGCGTCTTGAGATGCGGACACTCGACCGTAAACGACCCCGACGCCGTTTGCGGTGTGAACTGATTGTTCACTTCCTCGCCTTCCCATTTCGTGCCATCTGGGCACAAGAACGTTCCAAAATGATTCGTCGCAAACGTCGTCTTGGTCGGCTCGACCCACAGCGGCTGCTCGTACGTGATATCTTCCACCCATGGGCCTTCGTAGACGGACCCATCGTTGAATTCGAGTTTGACCTAGACATCCTCGTAAGTCCTCTTCTGCAAACAGGTGCGACCTGTCCATGAATCAACCCATTCATGAAATTGCATTCCAAGCGAACGTATTTCGTTGGTGCCGTCGCGCGCGGCCGCTTGAGCCACGCGGGATTCACACCCGCGTCGCTACATGTCAACGTCAGTTGATCACGCCACGTTGTCATACTCTTTGAGTTTCGGCCCGACGCCGTCTAGCTTGGCCTTGAGCGCGCGCCGTCGCTCCAATTTCTTGGCTTCTTCCACCTCTTCCTTGGCCGCATCCTCGAGTAGGAGCGTCTCCAGGGTCACACCCTCAGCTTCGGCGTCCTTTCGTCGGCCTCGCAAGAGCCGTTCGTACAGCACAGGGTCCGTGTTGGCGATTTGAAGGGCTTGGTTCTTGGTCGTCACGGGTTGGTAGAGCTCGTCGTCGCCTGCAACCACCGTGACGTTGACACGACTGCTGCCAGGTCGCACCTCCAATCTCGCGCGTGTGTTGGCGTTCCTTGAAGAGCATGAGTTGGTCGTCGCGCAACACGTTGAGTTCGAATTCGTCCTTGTCCTGTTCGTCGTACAAGTGGGCAATCTCCTGCTCGGCGCGGTGGCGCAGCTGCATTTCCTTGAGATGGGCTTTGAGTCGCTTCAATTGCCGCGCCCGTGCCGCCATGGCGCGGTCGTACGCTTCCAACGTCTCCACTTGATCGACGTTGTCCTTCATGAGCGCAATGAGGGTTGTGTGCAATGCAGTCGTGACGATCTCGTCCTTCTCCATCACGAGACCCGTTTGATGACTTGTCTTTTGGAGGAGCGTGCGCAGTTCGTTGACCTACATGGATTTGTCATCGTGCGTTGTCCTCCAGTCGACTCTACCTTGACCACGAGTTGCGTAAACGGCACGAGCTCTGCCACGACCGACATGAGCCGGGCAATCTCAGCCTCCATTTTCGTCTTGGTGAGTTCGTACTCCTTGTCGAATGCGGCCATGAGCTCGTCCACAAGCTCTTTCTTCTTGGTCGCAGTCTTCTTGTCTTTCTTCAACGCTTGCCGCTGCCATGCTTCCTCGGCCGTCGCCAGTCGGTTCTCTTTGAGCGCAATGTACTCGGCCAGCTCTGCCCGCTCGCGTTGCCACGATTCAATTTTGGCCTTCGAGTCGACAATGTACTGCGCCAGTTGCTCCTTGAGGTGCGCAAGCAGCTCTTGGGCTTCGTCGCGGAGCCGCAGATTGGCTTCGGCCGAGAGGAAATCGACGCCGAAGAGTGGCGCGGGCGGCGCAAACGCCGTGTCCAAAAACTCGCGTCGGCGCTTCAATCGCCCGTGTTCTGTCACGAGTAGCGTGTGGCGGTTGTGGGCTAGCCATTTTGACAAGTGACTGGCTGACTAATGACATACCATAGGTCAACCACGTTGTGACGGCACCCTGGTACTTGGTTTCGAGGAAATAGTCTTCCCCTTGGTCGGCCAGTGGATGCGACGGCGGCATGAGATGTCGTCGGGGTTTCTTGAGGCAATAATTTGGCGAGAGTTCAAAGGCCGCGAGGAACCGCGGGACCTTTTTCTCATCACGTGTCAACTTGGTGTTCGTGCAGTGCCACATGTGGTAGCGCAGTGCTTGGTACGTCGCGCAGGGCTGCATGCAGCTCGGAAACGGACAGACGAGCGGAAGGCCATGGTCCATGCCCATATGGAGGTCCAATTTCGATACGATATCAAAGCGGACGCTGCAGACCATGCACGTGTGGTGGTGGAGCCACTCGCGTCGGAGCGTTTCTTCGTTGGCCATGAGTGTCCGCTCGGCTGCTTCGTCGTCGAACGTGTCGATCGGGGGTGGCATGAACGGAAACGCCATCTCGTGGCTGATTTCTATCGCGGAATCAACATATCAGGTTGACCTTTTGAGACAATCATGAGACATACCCATGGGCAATTCCAAGAGCGATGCGAGTGGACTGGCCAACCCGACCCCTCGGACGTTCTGTGCCTTGACACATACTTTGAAATCGCCGTCCATGCTGATGGGTCCAATCGTCAACTTGGGCTCGGGCGGTTGCAACCGTCCGTTGGAGTCGTGTTTGCCGTTCACAAACAACTGCCCCGTCGCCGTCGACGTCTCCCACTCCAAAATATACGTTCGAATCGGCGCACCGTTTTCTAGTGGCACTTCCCACATCACTTCAATCGCGCCACCCATGCGCCACTTGCGAAACTCAAGTTTCTTCAGCTTGGCCTCCACGGGCTTGCCGGTATTCTCCAGCGCATCGAGCAGTTGTTTTTGCTTTTCGTCCTCGGATTCTTCCACGTCGTCGTCGTCGTCGTCGACTGCAGGTTTGGCGTCGTCGTCTGCTGACCTGCCGCTGCCTGGGGCATCGCTGCCGTCGTGTCCATCAACTTTGGCATCATCGAGGTCATCCTTGTCCATGATGGCCTCCTTGGTTTCGCCGTTGTCGGCTCCCTTTTTCGCATCGGCAACCTCGTCACCCTACATGGCCACATCATTCGCTCGGATGCATTCGAGTGCTCATAATCACCTCTTCCGCCGTGTCTTCGCCCGCCGCTTGCTGCGGCGCGCCACGTTTCCGATTCTTCTTGGACATCAAATCGACCAACTCGATCGAATAGTCGGATGCCATCAACACTTCAGCCGTGTACGCGAGGCCAATTCCCACTTCCATGGCTGTGACCGTCCCTTCGTGCCACGCGCCATCGTCCAAAAGCACTTCAATCTTGCTGCCAAGGGTCAAAAATGTCAACGGGTTCTTTGTGCTCGCCATGAGCTCCACCCCCATGACCATGTCGGGCGGCAGGGCCTACGTGGGTGTCACCACTTTAATCCTTGCAAATGGTTGTGTACCTGGAGCTCCTTGAGCACGTGGCCTCTCTTAACCATCTTGGCTTTCAAGTCCAGCATCTGACCCATAACTTCCTCTTCCGCGGCAAACACCGTGTGGATTTCCTCGCGGCGCGCCGTTTCTTCTGCCTCCCATCGCAGTTTCTGTCGCTTTAGCATGTCTTCCAACTCGCTCAGCTTGGCATGGCGCTCGGCATACCCATACGGCCCTTCCTTGGCCCGCATGTCGTTGTATTCCTCCTGTCGCACGACGATCTGCGCACTCAATCGTTCTTCGCGGTCGCGCTGTCGCATCGCACGCACGATCGTGAGTGCCTTGAACTTGGACTCGAGCGAATGCTTTGTGTCCCATTTTTTGTCGAGTCCGATCCCCTCGAGAAACTTGGCCACGCCCCAGCCATGGGGAATCAACGCGCTCGACGAGAGCGCGGATGTCCGGTGCTTCAAGCGGTGGTCGCTCGACTTGACAAAGACGCCATGGACGATGGCCCAGCCGTCGGAGTTGGTGTACGTGCTCACGCGGAGCTGGTCAAAGCAGTACTCGTGCACGTAAATGTTTTTCTCTTCAAATGACCGCGCGTATTCGGCGCCGCCGATAAAACTAGCGTCCCATGATAAAAAATCAACGAGGCCATGGGGATGAAGATCTTACGTCGCAAGGCCATGCCAGCCTTTGTGGGCCACCGATTCAGCCAATGCGACGCTGGTGCAATTGCGAAGGGTCCGGATGGGGCGGTAGATGAGTCGGTCCAAGACATTGCGAAAGCGGAACGGCATGAACGACTCATGGAACGATCCGTCGCCGCCAAAGAGAATCGCTTCGAGTGTCTTGTACGCTTGCTTGACTTCGGCGCGCTTGGCCGACGCTTGCTCAAACTTGTCTCGAATGACAGAGAGCGCCAGGGGCGTGTCAGGAAGTCCTCTAATGCCACAGAATCAACACGTCACTAGAAGATCAACCGATGCAACATACTTGGGCGTGGATGAAATGAGACGAAGTCGGTTGAGGACTTTAGCCGTTCGCTGGTTGGCCATGCCCAAGGTCGTGAGGAGACGTGTGAGCAGGACATCGCGCCGCGCGGTCACGACCCCTTGGCCTTCGAGCTCCACTTGAAACTGGACACGGGCTAAGTAGATGCGGGCGGCGCACTGAATCGTCCGTGCGGCGAGGAACAGTTTTGTGTCTTGGCGGATCTTTTCGGCATACACTGCGAGCGATGCCTTCCACTCTGGTGTGATCGTCACAGGCGCAACAAAGTAGAGCGCGGGGATTTTAAAGAAGACGGGTTTGGGCGCTTCGATCGGCGTCGCCTGCGTAAAGAGCGGGAGGAATTCCAGGGACCCGTCGCTGTCCATTTTGATTTCGGCCATTTGGATGTCCGAGTCGGGGTCGTCTTGAACATGAAGGACGTACGCCGTTTCGCCCACGCGGGCATGACCTTGTAAAATCACGCGAACCTACGATCGAGATCGAACGTCACCACGAGTGGTTGACAGCATCAACCCACCGTGTCCCCGGGCACGACAGGCGTCAAGTTCACATGACTCGCGAGCGATTGTTCAGCCGCTTCGAGCTGTCCTTTCCACGACCGCAGCTCGGCGGCCGTGAGGCCCTTCTTGTCTATGGCCTTGGCTGCCTCGACCAGCGCGCGCAGTTGAAAGAAATATTTCGAGAATGAGATGAAGTCGGTCTTGATTTCCGCGACGAGCGACCCAAAGTCCATGAGGAACGTGGACGGATCGAGCCCAAATATGCCGAGGAACCGGCGAAAGATGGCTTGCGTCTCACGCGTCTGTGCCGTGAGTGCCCGCAGCCGCGTCGACTCTTGATTTCGCCGCGCAAACATGTGCATGATGGTCGCTCGATGTCGTCGGATGGCGCAGATCTTGCGCCGCGCCAATTTGCCACGGAACGCCGCTTGGACACGCACCGCACTGCGTCGGCGCGCGAGGTAGTCTTGTTGGTTCGCAAACCACTTGCGCGCCTGTCACATATGAGTCATCATGACGAGAATCATGCCACGTCTATATATATCGTGACATACTACATAGCCCCGTCCGATGCGCTGGATTTCCGTGGCCGCGGCATGCTGACGCCGCGCCTCTGCCTCGCGCTCGAGCTTTCGCCGCTCGGCTTGGATGATCATCATCTACGCACATGTGTTGCATCGCTCATTGCAAAGCTAACTGACCTCTTGTAGCTGGCGCCGCTGCTGCTGCTTCTTGATGTACACCATCCGACGCAGCTCTTGGTACCACGACCGACCGGCCTTGCCGCGCCATGTGCGCTGGATGAGAAGGATCATGTTGAGTTGGCGCCGGTAGAGCGCGGCGGCAGCATCTGCAGCCTCCATGGCATCCCACTCGATCTCCATCTTCTTGTACTCGCGGAGACGGCGCTTCCGGGTGGCCGCACGCAGCAAGAGCCGCGCAAAGCGACTTCGCCACGCGCGTTGGAGGGCCACGGTGGCCCAAATCAGCTCAAAGTAGTGGTCTTCCGTGTCGTGGCGAGTGAGGATGCCACGCCATATGGCCTACTTGGCTGTGGCTTTCTGCGTGGGAGGAAAGGCGAACCTGAATCTTGGTCGCCGAGAAGACTTCGAGCTGACGCATTTCCTTGTAGCGATGCCACTGCCGAAAGCTCGTTGCGAGTGTATGGCCATGCATGCGGGATTTCATCTAACATGATGATGGCTCGAGACCTTCAAGAGTAGACAGACCTGCTCAATCAAAAAGAGCGTTCGCTTCGTATCGTCTTTCCACGCCTGAAACGTGCGAAGGACGACCGCACCGCGAAAAAATGCCAGCGCGCGGCTACACGCCCAGTAGCATGTCAACGACCACGGCAGTTCAAGGTCATGTACCCTGCAATCGTTTTGGCGTGGAGTCGGTCTTGGGCATATTCATGCCAGTGCTCGACGGCATGGATGAGCCCCTACAAGTCACACATTTGGTTTAATCCTGTCCAGCTATTGTGCATCGTACGAGATTTTTTATCCGGTGGGCAATGCGCACGAGCTTAGCTTTCTCGTCCTTGGCCATGGCCACGGCTTGCTGCCATGCCAAGAAGCATTTGAGCACGACGTTCCCGTCAAAGAAGTGCCGCGCGCGTTTCATAGCTCGTTGGCGGCCCACGTACTCGCACCATCCCTTCCACACGCGGTATTGCGCGCGATGGACAAAGCGCGCGACCACTTGTTTGGTTTTCGCGCGGCGTCGCTGCATCCTCGTCATGACTAACATCCCTATCGTCGTCGTCGCACCTGCTTGTCTTGCACGCGCACTTTCCACGTGCGGAAGGCCCACGCTTCGGATTTCTACGCGACGCGATGAAGCGCGCGTGTCACGGGACACTTACATTGGACAGCACGGACGCGACGGCTTTGATCACAAAGAGACGCTCCTCTTTCACAAACCATTTCCACCGGCCAAAGAGGCCTCGGACGTAGTACAGCGTCGCGCGTTGGACTTGAAACATCTGGCGCGACGAATTGTGTGCCTCGATCGCGATGGCACAATTCCTACATATAAACATTTCAGGCTTGTCAAACGACGCGTCTACCAGATGTCGACAAGGGCGTGTCGGTGCCACTTGACCAGTTGGATCATGACCTTCCAGTGCGCAAACCGCTTGGGCAGCGTCTGCACCTGCCACAGCGCCGCCGCCTTGGCAAACTTGGCCTTCTTCTCGAGCACGATGGATTTCCAGCTGAGAAAGACCCCGCGCAGCGTCTTGTCGGACCACATACGCATCGCTTTGATCGACGCGGCATTTTGCCATGCCTATGCAACGTCGTCGTCGCGTTGACATTGTTTTCGTAGATGACGCACCGCTTCGCGGTCGGCCATCTCGGCTTGATGCATCTCTTTCCACGCGATAAAGGTCTGGACAAGACATCGCCGCGTCCAAAACATGGCCGCGCGCGTCATCCGGCGCCGCGTCACGTACCGACGGTACCACGTCTGAATCCGTCCGATCGCTCGGACTTTGTACGCGAGGGCGACAGTCGCTTTCTTTCGATCTGCATGTGTCATCGTTGGGACGTCCATCTCCATGATCACTGCGTACCTCGATGCCGCCGGTAAAACCGCTGAATTGTCACGACACAATGCGCCATGCCCAGCAACTTGGACTCAAACTTGAATTGCGTCGCAGTGGCCACAACCCCCGTACGAAACAACGTCTGAATCATCCTCGCAGCGCGGTGTTGCGTCCGCGCGAGTTGGACCAACGCCGAGAACGTCCGCCACAGATGGGTGGCCCGACTCGGCTCGACGCTGTCGGACGTCACGTGCAGCTGGAGGCGATGCTTGATATGTGCCAGTGCTTGGAAATCGGCGTGTTGGACGTGTGAGCAGTCGGCCGCACGGACATGGTCGAGGCTTTTGCATGCGCGGAAGAGCCGACGGAGGACGAGGCCCGAGATGGCTGCGCCGCGCAAGTCGAGGTGGCGGAGGCGCCAGCATGACGCACCGAGTGTTTTGAACCCGACGTCGTCGACACGGGGCGCGTGGAGCGTCAGGTGGAGCAGCGACGGCGGCAGGAACGCCAAGCCACGGGCTTCCAAGTGGTCGCTGCGGAGTTCGAGCCGCTCAAGCTTGGTGAGAGCCCGCAGCGGGTAGAGCGCGAGCGAGTCGATGGCGTCGCAGTCGCACAGATGGAGCTCGACGAGCGTGTGACGCGTCTGCCGCGCCAGCGACACAAGACTCGGCGGTGAAAATTGGGGGACGTGGGCGAGGTGGAGACGACGGAGGTGGGTGCAGCGCTTGCACATTTTGTCCCAAAGGGGGGCGGGAATGTTGGGATTCAGGTTGGCCAGGGTGAGGGTCGTGACGCGGCGGGTGACGTCGACGATGGCGGCGAGCGTCGCGGCGCCGAGCTGCGGGCAGTCGACGAGTTTAAGTGTGGTCATGTGGTGCTCTCGTGGGGCCGAAAGAACCGGAACGAGACCGCTGCGACAGACGCGTATGAGACAGACGTTGTGGGATGATGACGTACGCGTCGGTGACGAGTGGACAGTTGACGAGTGTGAGTTTCGAGAGCAGCGCGTTCCCTTGCAAGCAGCGGAGGCCCTTGTCGGTGATGTTGGAGCAGCCAGTCAAGTTGAGTGAGCGAAGTTGCGGACACGCGGCGGCGATCCTTCACGCATGGTCAATGAGATATCATCCTCACGCCACGTACCAGCTCAGTGCGAGGCCCGTGATGAGGATGCAACACGTGAGATCGATTTTGTCGATTTTGTATGTCATTGCGACTGCTTGCGTAAACGTTTGCGGCGGATGTACGAGCGATTCAAACTAGACGATGATGATGTGATCCGTAAAGGGACGGACGGTCTCACCGCTGCATCAGTGAGTTGTTGGGTGTGCTGAAGCCGAAGCACGCGAAGTGACTTGGCTTTGGTCAGCGCCAACGCGGCAACGACTTTGTCAGTCACTTGCTACACATGTTGGCACGAGCGCTCCCAGCTGCAAAAGACCGACCTTGTCCAAGCTGGATAGATTGAGCCGCGCCAGCGTTGGCCCAAATGTCTACAAATGCAAGGTTGAGTGGCTACTTTCGTGACGACGCACCGTCACGAGCTGACACAAAGCGCGCTCACTTAGCCGGGGGCACCCCGCGACCGAGACAGCGACGAGACCGGTGAGTTTTTGGACGACAAAAGCCAACCCGGGGTCTGTGATGTTGGGGCAATGGCTCAAGTCGAGTCGCGTGAGGTTGGGAAACGCCGCGGTGGTCACTCGGAGGAGATCTATCACAATGACATATCAAATGAGACATGTCAAGGTGACAGATCCAACCGTCCGTGACATCGAGGCTGTGGGCGAGAGTGAGCTCGGCCAACAAGGGGCAGCGTTTGGCAATGGTTTTGAACCCTGTTTTCTACGCATGCAAATTGACGTTGTGTAGGGATAGGGCTAGTGTACCGGCAAGCCCGCGACGCTGCTAAGATTCAGCGCTGTCAAGCGCGGGCACGATTCAAAACATTGTTGGAGGACTACATGTGACCACGTCATCATTGTACACTGCTTCGATGTACCATCGTTGGCCAAGTCCCCGTGTAGGCCGCTCAGATTCAATGACGTGCACGACTTGGTGAGGTGTTGAGTCAACTGCGTCAACAACTTGTTGCCGTCCATGACAGTCCAAGCCGAGAGATCCAGCACCGCGCGCGGTGTGTTGCTGCATGGTTCGTAAAAGATATATGGGACTATGTCGTCTACAACACCATAAATTGTTGCTGAGCGTACCAACAATACGGTATTACCGTCGATCGCGACAGGGCGCTCGCCGTCTGGCAACGACGCCGCCACGGACTCGGCAACGCGCACCGTGGCTTCGGAGGATACCAGTCGTCGTTTTGTCAAGCGTGCACTCTCGTCAATGCGTTCCTTCTCCGTCGCACTTTTAGCTCGGAATGGATGCACTCTGCACACACATGTGAGACGTTTGTCATATTGCGTCGTACTTTTGAATGTCTACTAGGAGCTTGGAAATCTCAGCTTTGTGGTCCGTCAACCTATGCATGCCGTGTCATCAACTGCAATGTCGAGACGATGACGTATACATACTTGTCGTGTTTTTCCAAGTTGGGCAGGTTGGGCGGCAGCGACACGCGTTTCTTGGGCGACTTGCTCACTGGCAGCTCTCGCTTTCGCTTCAAGAGTGGCGAGTTAACGTCGCCGTGGCGTGTTGTTGGGAGATCGAGTTTCGGCCACTGGCTTGCACTTTTGGCTACTTCGCCTTGGAACCATTTGTTAAAGTCGTGGGCGGCGCCTTGGAGGAGGTCGTCACGGTCGGTGCCAGACTCGGGCGCTACGTCCATCGACCGCTTGCTACTCTCTCGGCGCCGCTTTTGCTTGACGGGCGACAGCACCGACGGCGTATTCATAGGTGCCGTTGACTTGGGCACGACCACTTTGGTGAACTCGATCGACCGCGGGCTAGCTGATAAATTTCCCGCCGCGGCGACCGGCGATGTAACTGTCCAAGATACACTTGCTCGACGAAAGGGCGTGACCGTTTCACTCTCATGCTTCATTTGCCTACTGTAATGCTTATCTTCAAGGCACAGCGGGCAACGACAAAATAATTGCCAAGAGCTCTGTCGATTCCCTCCCTCACGACAGCGCAGGCGACGCACCGCTGGCCGAGGTACCGCTGGAGGGCGCGACATGATGTCCATCCATTCCGAGGCCGACTCGTCCTCTCGGGACACGGCAAAGACGACCATGTTGGTGGGCGCAGTGTCTCGTCGGGCGCCAACAATGCACTACAGAGCTGCGGCGCACACTCTTCGTCGACGGCATACTTGTAGTAGACATGGGGATAGACCGTGTCGAAAAAGTCCGCGGCGATGTGTGTGGGTCATATAAGACACTTTAGTGCAGACAACACAGAATTTGTCGCTGGTTGAACCAATCAAATCGGGATATGACTTTTACGCCTCCTGATTGGCTAAATATGTCTGCGATGTTTTGTTACATTTTAAAATATCGCAACATGTGACAATTATGTTTGTTACATACAGCAATTCCTGACTGAAGCACCAATGAGATTCTAGATTCTTAATTACTCACAATACCTGCAACATGTGTACTCCGGAAGTCAATTCTATGCAAGGATGAGGAGCAGGGGTATTTGCGCATTTGTATTTGCTCATGGCGTCAGCCTTCGACGTTCACGTCGATAACTTGTGTCCAAAGCGACATTCAATACTTGAGTTCGACTGTGAGATTCCTAGTCAGGAAGGTTAAACCAATGTAGGTATTCAACGGTGCTGTTAAACTCTACATTACAATGTTTAAACATGATCCCCAAGCCAAAACTCCCGTCTAAATGTGATTCCTCCTTGGTCAAAATTAATTCCTGTCAGCTCATGCTTCGAAGTAAAAATTTCGTCAAACGAATTGGATGGAAATCATAAGGAAACCTCCTGAGTGATCCATTCAATAGACCCCCTGACGACAGATTATGTATTTTGGCAGTGCTTCGCTGCCCAAGGAAAGCACATATCTGTTTTAGGAGTGAATTTCATCTATGACCAATCATGGGGCTTGAAACCAAAATCACAGTGATTGGGCAAAACTGAGATGGTTCGGAAATAACTGGATGATTTCGTTTGGTGGTTCTCATTAGTCAGACCCTGGATGGTTTTAGAAAGGACTGCACACTTTTTGAAAGCATCAAGTGTTCACGGAAACCACCCACCAACCACGTCAATGGCTCGCCAAAGCTCCCAACAACCACCACAGGCGACTCCCATTTCAGCTCGGAGCGTTAGCCAGGGAGTTGCCCTACTCGAAAACCTTCAG
This sequence comes from Aphanomyces stellatus, assembly GCA_009835185.1. Lineage (NCBI taxonomy): Eukaryota > Oomycota > Saprolegniomycetes > Saprolegniales > Verrucalvaceae > Aphanomyces > Aphanomyces stellatus. The sequence goes on from VJMH01007304.1 coordinate 94,644, forward strand.
CAGCAACGCGAGGCCAAGCGCGCGCGATACTCAG
>VJMH01007305.1:0-59662 GCA_009835185.1 Aphanomyces stellatus
GACGCCGCTACAATTATCATTGGATTTACTTTTGAAAATAAAGCCACCGAAATTGGATTTGCGATCTTGAGAGTCATGGACAATTATCGCTTGCACGAAATCTCGTCTGTCCAACGCCGTCATAAGAGCTCTTGCTGTGTACGATGTGTTAATGTGCATTGGATCGAAAATAACAAATGTGCAGGATTTGGTTCGTTTGGACGCTGGAGAATACATTATTGCCCTAAAACCCGCACGTGTATCCGATGACAACGAGACATCATCAAAGCCAGCACAAAGGTCCCCAGAAGAGCAAATGCAGCATTTCTTCAAGTAATTAGATTGGGATATGGACGGTCGACTTAATACGGAAGACATGGGGCGTTTTATGACAGTAAGCCATCTCGATTATGCAAGCATTGTTGATCGCATTGTAGCTTTATGAAGGAGGCTTGTCATTCTCCCCCTCGGCGTATTACTGGTTGTTAGAACACTTCGATTCTGATGCGTCTGGACTAAAGACTCACGAATGTGTGCAGTGGCCCCAGAATCAGCGAAAGCATTGTTTGACAATTTGGTGCAGCGTGTTCGGAGCGCCCACACCGCCCCCGAGCAAGTTCAAGAAGGAGTGTTTGGTGCGTACATGGAAGTCTCCCTGGTAGATAGTCCTCAGCGGAATCATGGATTCACTCGAATTCCTTAGGTTGGAGATGGTCCAGTGACATTGAATTTGGATTCAAAAGTGCGAAAGTAAAACCGAGCGGGTTGATTAGTTTGTAAACAGCATCACAAAAACGATTTTGCTTTGACAATATTGCTTGCATTTGATGACCTTTGGCCTTTCAATTCGGATTCACTTGTTCAAGGAATTTCTACAACATGATGTCAGCGTCAACAAAACTCAACACGTCATAACTTTTTTCGTGTTCCGAAAATACCCAATTCACTGACGAGCATGCTGGAATTGGGGCGCCGTAAAATCATCGGGCAAATGCTCATTGGCCAATGTATTCGTATTCGATTGGTAATATTGCAGCAGTCCAAGCTCCGTGATGTAGGCGACGTACTCGAGAGGTGAAAGTCGGGCTTATTGCCAGCGAGGTACCCATGCAATGTGAATTGGCTCACCATCAACACTGGGAAATTATTCTGCAGCGCGGACGTAGCCCAAGGTTTACCCGCTTCGCTTGGCCACAACCGCGAGTTCTGTTGGCAAGGTGAGGACACAATCAACGGGCCGCCGCGGCTGCAGCTGAGTACACACCAAAATCCTTCGGCAGCACCATTCCGCGTCATCTTCCGTGTCATCTTTCCCGATGCCAACAAGACACACCAAACCTTTTCCGATGCTTTCGACCACGTTCTCATCCACGCGGACGCATCCACTCGTCACGCGCTGTACAACCAGCTTCATCCTTGCACAGCAGTTTCCATAGTGTTCGACGGCGCCATCAGAGCTCGGACGAATTAAATTTCAGAGTATCAACAACATACTCTATAAATTAATGTACTATTTACTTCGAAGTATAAACAACACCAATCGACACCACTCAAGGAAATCAGAGTCAAAATAGCTCATACGGTAAAATGAAATACTCAGTAGTTTACCGTGACTACCCACATAGTTGCAATTTCACATCCCCATGCGCTCAACTCTACAGCTCAACACCCAGCTCCTCTTCCCCGTATGCACCTACATCTCGCTGAAGGACTTGAGCTCATTGCCATTGCAAGTGATTCTCGTCGCTGCCTATTTGGTGTGTTTGGGGCTACACATTGACCTGCAATTCCCCGCCAGAGTCTGCACCAACATCATGGCCATTGACAATAAGAATGGTCGCCCGTATTCCGCCTGGACGTATTCCAACTATGCCTACATTGTGTGGGTGGCAATGGCTTTTACAGTGTGTTTCCAGGTGCGTCCTCCTCTACTTTTCCTTGCTTTGGTCAGGACTGTGGATTTCGCTTATTGCCCTTGGGTCGGTCATTTATTCGGCTTTTGAAGACTTGAATGAGCACTTGGACGACGTCGCTGAACTCATGAATGAAGTGCTCGATGCCCAACAAGTTGGTGTTGGTGCACCCGAGGAGGTTTGATCATCTCACAGTTATTAAAATACTGTGGGCTTTTCAACCACGGTTGTACGGTTGTAACCTCCACGGCCCCCACTGGGAGCACAATACGATACAACATGATGTGATGTGCGTAGTGTTTCTCAGAAAGGCCGTCTACTGCTTAACGTTGTGAGTCTGGCTTATCACTCCCTTTTTTATCGAAAAATTGGCACCAAAAGGAAAATCGACAGAAGTAACGACTGTCAGATAACTGAAGAGTGTATTTCTGTGGAGGATCTGGAGGACCAAGAATGCTAATTGCATTGCGTTTGGGAGTTGCATGTGGGACGTCATTTACTACGTAGTAATACCAAAGGTCTGGCAAGGGATACTTGGAGGTGCTGAACCACCACACGGTGCGAATGACTGAAAATCCTTCTGCAAGAAAGCATGCCCATCAAGCTTGCGCCCGTCAGGCTCGATACCTGAGTTCCAAGGAATGAGCCACATATACTAGTAACCAAACAAACAACGCGTTCTCAAAATAGTCTTACACCAAAATAGTCTTATACTCCTGGAGTATGAGGCTAATTTTGGGATTCACTTGATTAATGGGTTTCACGGTGGACGGGTTTCACCCAAGTAGACATACAAGTACCGTAAAGCACAAAATAACTCACCAAACTTTCTTTCTCACCATTTGTGATTTGTTGCTGGCTGATGAGTTTATATATATTTTTCCGGGTAAAATCAAATAGTTTTATTCATATTTCTAATGCAACACATTTTACTAGAAATTTGTATAAAACACTTAATTTATTTTATCATGCTCACGTGAGAACAATTCTGTTCTTGAGTTGTCTTATTGGTGTGATTTGGGGTCTCTGGTGAGTAGTTTTGTACGGTGAGTTATTGTGTGCTCTATAGTATGTAAAGTAACGTCAGTATAATTGTGTCGTCTAGACTATATTGAGCGGACGCGTGACTGCAGTTTCGCATGGACGCGGTGGCGCAGGCGGTCCTCGTCGAATGGGCCGCACGAGAGACCAAGCACGACGCCTACTGTCAGAACTTGGTCGACTACCGCAAGAAAAAGAATGCCGAACGAGCTATGCTGAGGGAATCCCTCGCTACGCTGACCCAAACAAAAGACCGGCTGGTCGCGAAGCGGCGGGGAATCCTTCCATGGTTCGAGGTCGCCAAGGCCCTCGGCGAGCCGCGGCGGCTCGCCGAGGGACAGCGTCGCGCGTTGAGACAAAAGCTCAAGGAACATGCCGAGCTCGTCCAGGCCATGCACCGCTGGGTCATGAGCATGTATCAGGTACGTCTCCGTTTGTGGCGGCCACCGCTGATGCTTGTAGAAATTGCCGTTGCCAACAGCCTTCAGTTGGCGCAGTGTAACACTTTTGACTAGTCCAGAGTCGCGGCAGCTGGGCAAAGAATGGATCACCAAGCAAATGCTGCACAACATGGAGCGCATGTTCCAAGAATATCAATTTCCATCGATGACGTCGCCTGCGTATGTCTATGACGACGAGATCGTGTTTGACTCGGACGTGTCGCATGCTGGGTATACGTTTATCTCGAGGCGGCATGTTGAATACGATGGTTCCGTGGTCCGATTCGAGCAAGTCGTGCCATACATCGAAGCGACGTTTCTTGCCTTGCAATGCAATATTGCGAAATATTCGGACGCAACACCAAAGGTAGTAGTCGTATCCATTCTTTAAATAGGATTTTATGACTTTTAGATCCTGCATGATACGCACGACACGATTAAACAATGCGCCTTTGTCACGGCTGGCAATGAATACGTGAATGTCATCTGGACCTCTGTCCGTTCGGCCGACCGATATGTGTTTGTCGTCCAACAAATCCAAGACGATGAAATTATTCCATCGCACGTACAGGTTCGCCAGCGAAATCGCATGATTTGGTGTGCAGCCTTTCTCCACAAAAGTAATGATTTAATGACTCGATATAGGGGCGAAGTGTGTCGGAATGCCTCGGGCGGATGCAAAACCCGTGGCCTCGCCCTTGTGTCGCAAATTTTTTCACCCTCGGAAGGACCTGTGTCACTGGATGACGATGCAAAGGAATGGGGCTTTGACCTGACGACGTGCCCTGAACATCTCAAGGAAATTCGATTTCCCCAGCTCTGGAAAGCAGAAATTGAGCGGCAGCATAAGGAGAAGAAAAAGTAGGATTAATTTATCACATTGTGTCCAGAGTTGACATGGGCAGTGGATGCTACTGCTGCAGAATATGGAAAGTAATGAGATATTCACGCAACCACAAGGTCATCGTAATGGATTCATCATGGGAACTGAGCTACTGCTAGTTGATTATCAAATGCGCTATTCAAATTCCAGATATATTGTTGTCGAGCCAATCTTTCAAGTGTTTGCTTTCAATTGTTACTCCTTGACTGACGTAGATGAGCTGAGATATATTCGTGCAAGGGGTCGGATTTCACTGTCCGGCGGATCGTCGTTTCCACAAATCATTCAACAATAATAGTACTTGATTAATTTTCTGTACCATCGCCTTTCACTCTCGAATGAAAGTATGCCAAGAGATTTTCGTCTCCTGAATTTGTAGCACGACCTACGTATGTCGATTGGGGGTGCGGAAGGCCCCACACAATATCCTTCTCATATCAATCATTAACGCAAAATATGCTTACTCTTCCATGCACAAGTGGCAAATCGAATGAAACTGGTCAACATAGGTCCCCAAAAATCATTGTCTTTTTCGTCAGCGTGCAAATGCCTCCTGCGGTCGAAGCAAGATATTCTACCAAAGCCGTCGTCGCACTGAGAAGTTGCAACTTGGCGCGTCAATTCTTCATTGGACATCGGATCCGGATCGATGCTCGTAACGCACTTGTGCTCTAAAAATATATGGTCCTTTCGAATGCAAAGGTGGCTCGGTGTTGGCTCGGTCGTGTTTACTTTGCTATATTCAGCCATGTACTGGCGTGTTTCTTGTGTTTCCTCTCCTTGACCCTTTCCAGAAGTGTTGTCTGCCACCACCGCATCCAGTCAGATTGTTCAACCGGCACTCCCCTCGTCATGTGGGTGGGAATCCATTCATTTGAAAGTGAAAGGCAGGGGGGGCAATTGTAATTGTTCGAATTCCCACGTTCGAAACGGAATAGAGGCATTGAAGAGAGGCCCTGTCATACTGGTGCTATTACCTGAAGCAAACGAAGATGGTATCGTATAGACGTGAAGGCATATGGAGATGACTTTGCGGATATGTGCCAACAAAAGGGAGCTCCACCACTTGACAGTGGAAATCAAGTGTCAAGGGGGAACTCGCGCATGGTGAAGCAGTATCGTTCCCAAAAGCGATGCATTTGGTTGCCTGGTGGTCATTCTTTGGTGTTTCAAAGTAGTTGAGATCATCATTTGTCCCACATCAACCAGGCGTCGAATCTTTGAATTGCTTTCAGACAATGTGGGTCACTGCAACAATAATACTATAGTATCCCCCACGCTGGAGCTGGTGCTCCTATTCATCCCACTCGGCCGAGACCAAAACAACATCAAAATGCGTGTGCAATATGAGACTTGTACGAAGGTGAGATTACGATGTTGCCTCTTTGTGTGGCGAGATTTTGAAAGGCATGTGATTCTCCGCATGGAACTCGCCTTCCGAATTCCGATTCAAAATAGGCTGTTCGCAAGTTATTAACCTTTTCGCTCAACAAATCTGTACTGTAGTTTTGTATACAGATTGACTATATGTGTATTTTAGGACAATTTATCCTGAGTTTTTGTCAACATTGCCATGGAACATGTCTTGAATTTACAATGGTCCACTTACACATGGCTTGGAACTGAGAGACGGCCTTCGACTCATCACCTTCCACCGCCACATGACACTTCGTTGTCCAAATGCAAAGGATGCCGTCTTCCCTTGCCACAACGAGGGTCGCCCTTGACGTTGGCTTACACAATGAATAACCTTTCGATTGCATATCGTTGTTTTTTGCAAGGCCCGCAGAGATCCATTTAGAATTTGTGGATTTGCCTGCTTCTGTCCAAATTCAACATGTGGCGGTGTCGTAATCTAGTAGGTACTATTTAATAGTACCTATCCAAATGACGCGTTGCGAGTCCCACGGCCTGTCTTTGCCATCGAACTTGCTGCGATCTCTGCTGCCAACACGGCTGTGCTTGATCAGTTGCATCTGGTTTCGAACTCGTTCGAGCACTCACCACCCATGCCACGTACTACAACCAACACCTCATTTTCCAATCTCCACCATCCGACACGATGGTACTTTTCCGCTTCCCCACCGTCGCCCTCGGTATATTTTTCTTGGCTGCAGCTGGCCACGCCCAGCAGCAATGCTCAGTCCTCCTGGACATTGATTTTCCCGAAAATGACCTCGTTCAAACCTTCCAAGACGACCCATCGGCCTGCTGTGCTGACTGCCAGGCCACGCCTGGCTGCCAACTCTTCAACTGGTACGCTGGTGTTTGCTACCTCAAGTCTGCCCAAGGCGACTCGTACCCACTTCCAGGGGGCCAATCCGGTGTCCTCTTGACAACTCCCACCACCACCACCACCTCGCCAACCGACACTCCAACATCTGCTCCAACCGATGCTCCCACAGACACCCCAACGTTAACTCCGACGGAAACTCCTCCTACGAATGCTCCCACCGATGCTCCTTCTGACACACCCACGCCAGCCCCTACCGATGCCCCAACCCCAGTTCTTACGCCTGCGTCAACCTCGACTCCTACGGATGCGCCTACGGATGCACCCACAACCGCACCAACGGACGCTCCGACTCCTCCCCCGACCACGATTGCCCCAACTCCGATGCCCACGTCTGCCCCGACATCTGCCCCCACAACCGTCGCCCCAACCTGCTCTCGGGTTCGCAAAGCGTGGGATGCACTGTCACCTGCTGAGCAAGACACGTTTGTGTCGGCGATTGCACTGGCGATGGACAAGGGACTCTACCAAAAATGGGTCTGGATCCACGCCGAGCGCATGAGCAACATGGAAGCCCATGGCACATGCGTCTTTCTCTTCTGGCATCGCAAATTTCTCCTCGGGTTTGAAAACATGCTGCGGAGTTTGGGCGACCGCTATGCCTGTGTGACGTTGCCGTACTGGGACTATGTCCAGCAGTACTCGACGATGCAAAAGACACGCAAGTGCAACAGCATCGAATCGTGCTCGCCCGTGACCAAGGCGCTGGGTGGCTCGACCCAAGGTAGCCGATCGACGAAACCGCTCTTTGGCTACACGTTCTCCAACTACAAGTGTGTGAGTGCCGAGCCTGCCAACCACCAGTGCACGATCGGCGGCGCGAGTGCGTCCCAGTGCGACCACTGCATTCCCCGTGGCAACTGGGCATCGACCACCATGATTACCGACATGTCGATTGCCAATGTTCGCCGCGCGCTGTTTGCGTCTGGCTCGACGATCGCATCGGTCTCGCGCGCCGTTGAAATGTCGCCCCACAACATCCTCCACAGCACCCTCGATGGCGCGCTCAGCAACGTGTATGTGAGTGTGATGGACCCGATGTTTTTCATCCACCACACGACGATCGATTTGTTGCATACGATCTACTACCACTGCCGCGTCGAACCGCTTGACCTGGCCGCGGACGCGACCAACAACATGGTGTTTCAAGGCTGTACGACCAACAATGGCGACACGCTCAGCCCGCAATCATCACTCAAGATGCGTGTGGGCGACGCCACGCCGGCCGTCGATGTCTTGCAAGATCCGCTCATCGCGCCGTATTTCCAAGGCCTGCCATCGACTTACTTGGGCCTCACAGATGTTCGCACGCTTGGCTATTCGTATGAATTCAAGGGCCTCTTGGGCGACATGTACGACAAGTGCGACGGTTCGACCGCCGAATCGTTGCATGTTGAAAGCGTGACGAACGCCGAAGTGAACCACGTCGTGCGTCCGGTGACCAAAGAAGGCGACCTTGCCTCGATTGCCATGCGTGACCAAGTGCTCTCGCTCGCCTCTTCCATTGGCCTCACCCGCGACCAAGGCTTCCACGAACTTGAAAAGATGACGGTCGCGATGCACGACCAGTGCCTCCCTGGCTCCGTCGCCGATTTCACGCCCGAGTTCAAGGACCAATGGCACATCACCGACGCTGCGCCTGCGTTCCAGTTGCTTGAAAACATTCGCAACGGCAACGATCCGATTCGCATCCCCAAGTGGCAGGGCCTCTTGCAGCAGTTTTACAACTGCACCATCGCGTAGATTTGTCTCTATCGTCTAACCATGTTGTCCAATACATATTCCATGCGTCTTGCCCTTGTTGTTGTTTCCATTAACCACCACTGGAGCGACATCAAACACAGCTGGTCAATCACTGTGCCAGTAGACCGCGCCGAAAAGCACATTCAAAAGGGATGGATGTGTGTTGGGGGGATAAATTTCAGCCAATATATTGTAGACGCGATTGGGTATCCCTTCAAATCATATCGAATCGACAATATTGTGTTGACACATGCTGTACTATTCTGGCACATTTTGTGTTCGCAAACTCGAATACAGCGTCAACGCAGCGCGAAGTTGCGTTCTCGTGTTGCGGGGTTGCCAATTCGACTAAATCACACAAAGCGTCAATGGGTGGAGGGTGGATGGATGGGCGAAGATGGCGATCTGTTTTGCTCCTGAATTACAGGCATACTAGTAAAAGTTTTACTGAGTTGTTTCTGACCGGCTCAAATGATTTGGACAAAAATACATAGAATCCAAAAGGTAAATTCGAGGGATATATTCCAATAAAATCCCACCTATAATATAATCCCCACCACTCGTAGCCGCTCAAATGGACATACTCATACAGACTATACGCCTTCGATTCGAGTAAGTTGAGTACAAAGAAAAAATCAAGTGGCGAATGTTTTTGAGTTTTTACGAGCCCCCCGCAGGCATTTGTCTTCCTCCAAGTGTAGCGTCCGTAAGTCAGGTTTTATCCAGCTTTCTTCATAATCAATTACAAGTTGATCACGGCACGAATGCTCTGGTGCGACCTCAGTGAAATTGTCGGTATTTATCTTCTAAATTGATTGGACTCGGATTGCTCAAGATTAAACATTCATTTTCAAAATTCCCACAATACACTTTTCCAGAAATGCCACTTGCGACGTTATTCGACGAGCACCGCACATCGTTTGAAATGCTTTTCATAATTATAGGGCCCCACGAGAGTGCCAACTTTGATGACTCCATTTAATATTGCATGACGAGGCTTTTCGAGGACATATCAATTTGAAAATACGTCTCTGATGATTGATTCACCTTTTAAGCTGTACCCCCTATCAAACAATAACGAAATTTCATATTTTCAATTTCTCTTCCTTCTAGCAGCGTGCTCTCGGTCCATTTTCTCTTTCCACAGCCGGGGAAACCAATGCTCCTTTAAATGTTCCGGATATCCTCTCAAATCAAATCCCCACTCGCACGCGTCTTCGTCCAGGTGCAGCGGTCCATCTCGTGTAGTAAATAGTTGCGACACAAGACCCAGCCCGCGGTCTCTGCATGTTGTTTCTGACAGCCGTTGAACTTCTCCCCTTTGTCAAATTGCGTTTAACGATGGCCGCATAAGTGATCAAATTGTTTACCATATCATTCGATTTCGCTGACGGCAATGGTCGACCGATTGCGTAATCGCTTCGTCCACTTGGATTTGCTGCACGACAAATACATATCGGTCTGGAGTTTGAAATTGGCCAACTAACACATTGACATATTCGTTGCCAGCCGTGACAAACGCAGACTGCATTATCGAGCCTTCATCATGAACCAACTAATTCAAAGATTGGCAACAAAAATAATTGTTGCTGCCATACCTTTGGCAATGTCGGGTCGTAACTCGGAATACTGCACTGCAACGCCAGCAGCGTGTCCTTCACATACGCGACTTCTTGCTCAAACGACTGCAAACCATAACCATGCCGTTTTTGGACAAACTTATAGCCGCCATGCGAGCCATCCATATCATCGTCAAACACGATTTCATCCGTCGAATACTCCTCCGTTGAATCTTCAGGTGGAAAATGGTATCGTTCAAACATGCGCTCCATATTGTGGTACATTTGCTTGGCGATCCATTCTTTGCCCAAAAGCCTCGACTCTGGATTCGCAAGCAGCGTTACACTGCGCCATGTGTGTGTATTTGCGTTGGGCTGTGTCTATGTAAAGATCTCTCACATCGACAATCGTTTTTGATGCTACGTTTACCTGAATCGCGCTGTGTTCACTGACCCATCGATGCATATCTCGCAGCAAAGATTCGTTCGCTTGGAGTTCTTTCCGTAACACTTTGTTTTGAGTTTCACTGAGCCGTCGGACATCGACCAGCGCCGACGCCACTTCGTGCCACGGCAGAATGCCGCGCCGTTCCTCAATCAACTTGGCTTTTGTTTCGCTGAGGATGGCGAGAGATTGCTTTAGCATAGCTCGTTCGGCCTTCTTTTGCTTGCGATAGTCCACCAAATGCTGGCAATAGGTCTCGTGCTTATCTTCTTGGGCCACCCACTCCAGAAGCACCGACTTGACATCGCCGGCGGCGGCGGCAGTTGCTTGTTCGTGCTGCATCGCTTCTGCACTCCGGAGTAACTGGAAAACAGATTGTGATTGGTCCATCCAAATCGGGGGTTTTGACCCATTTCGCTGTTGCAGATTAATCAGTCAAATTATACTCGATATGTCAAATAATTCCCCAAGTACAATGCTTTTCCAGAGCACAGGATATGCGACGGTCTCCTGTATCGCTATTTTGACGAATGTATTCGAGACATGCACCCAAAGAAACGAACACGAACCGCCGCCGTTCACCACTGCGGAGCTCGTTATCAAGTCCAATGCCAGTAGTACGACCACCCGCATCCAAGAGTTTCCCCTTTTAAAATTCAACTTTTGGTGCTACGTAGTTGCACGGATCGCACGGAAGCCATGACAGCACACAAGTACACTGGAAAATATCTTGGAGTCGAATGCAACCATCGATGTTTGGTGCTAACGGAGTATGCTTTCGTGGAGTGTACGTTTGATTTCACAGACTCGATGGCGGGGATCGCAAAGGTGGAAAGACGTGCCTGAAGCCATGTCTCCAACATGCATCCCAAGAGACATGTGTCCAAATTGTGCCACTGACACCATATTGATGCGGCATGTATCTGATTCTGGCCTATTGGAGGTGAAATTGTCGAAGAAATAAACAACGCAGCCATTTAATCGTATCGATGTACCCCAGACACGGGGAAAGGTTATTCACAGTCAAGCATGGTTGTTGGATGCAAAATGCGTGGGTAGTCCTTTTAACTGCCCACATTCAGCTCTAAACCCAAGCGATGACATTGCACTAGCCACCAAGTACAAAATAGCACCCGCCGGAATGAAGCGGGGGTGTTGCTTGAAAGAAGGCCTTCGAAAAATCGCGGAAACTGAATTCTGTGGATGCGACGTGCCACCAAGTAACCATTTCCATTGGTCTCTTCAAGGTTCATCTTAGACAAATGGGGAATGTATCGGGTGTGGAAATAAGAAGAATTTGGGGGTTTGAAATCAAAAAATTGGAAGAGTTACCGCTTTGGGTTAAGTTGTTATCCGGATGGTTATCCGGCATTGAATACATGCACGCTTCCTCGGCCATGGCAGTGCTCATCAGATACTAGTACACCCCGCACTACAACGAAGTCGCAACGATACCCTTGCTCAGTGAGAATAACACGTAGTGCTGCGATTGGAAGGCACCACTGCTTTACTAGGAAGGTGTGTTGACTATTTGACCAAAAAGATGCTGGCTTCAAGACACACTGAACAAATTTCCTCGACATGTTTTACTTCGTCGATCTGTGACCTCTTTCCATTCAAACGTGGGGTCTGTGCCGTCAAAATAACCCCAAAAGTTCTCAATAATTCAAGATAAGTCGTGACCCAACCGAATGCGCACCCATAGCATTACAAAATTGCTGCCACGATGCACTTTCAAGTCGTGACGCAGCTTTCGACGGCGCTGTGGTCCCTCCTCTCCAACCTGCCGAATCCACCCCTTTGGAACTATTTCTCGACGTCAACTACTTGATTTGTTTGGCCATTTACTTCGACCTCGCCATTCCCTCGACACTGAAAGACCGCATTAGCAACAACATTTTGGACATTGACCAAAAGAGTGGCCGGCCGTCGGCTTGCACCACCATTTAAAGTACTCGAGCATTGCCACGTATACGATCAACGCCCAAACCGTGCCTTACGTTGCCCTCCTACTGACCCTGTGGTTCCTGCCGGAGCTCATAGTCTCGACGACTTCGTGTGCTTACGGGGCTCTCAAGGACCATTTGGACGAAGTTGAAGAGCGACTGAACGAAGCGTTGGATGCAAAAGAAGCCCTCCTCGCAGCAGGACAAGTGGCCAATGGTATTCCACCAGTTGATACTGTTGTGGCAGCTCAGGTTGATGAAACTGACTTGTGATGACACCATGGATCTGTCATGTCAGAGGCCGACAAATTTATTACTGTCATTCAACCTGATGTGCTACTACGAAGTACTTGGAAGTATGACTTATCTTTCAGAAGAAGCGCGGAATGGGGGAAAATTATGCACGAGCTTGATGGAGAAGTTACATCTGTTGCGCAAGCGACATCATCGCTAATCAATTGAGCTGAGCGTGGAAGCACCCGAGCACGGCTGAGTTGGCGGCGTTTCGCAATCTCAACTAATGTTACGGAAAGTGTCGTATGTGGTCGTGGAACAAGGTATTGTGCTTTCAGCCAAAACCAGAACTTCTCGAAACAGCCACCTGGAGAAAATGTGTTGACAACTCGAAAAGTCGTTGAGGAGACAGAAACCGCCAGGTTGTTCTCATGTACATCGATACCGCCAATACAACTATATGTGGTCGACATGAGAAGCCCAAAGGTTGTAAACGTAGCAGTCGCACTGCCAGCGGAATCATAGCTACCAGCCAAAGCAGAGCATCTATGATTGCTAACACAAAATGAATTAGCACTACATATTACCATTGTCGGCTGGGCCAGCAGGAATACCCCCCGCGCGATCTTGGTCGATCTGGTTGTCACGGGCAAGAATGTCTTGACCTTCAGGACGTAATTCAGCAGCACTCTCATGAACCTCACGAGGCGAACCACCATTGTCGCCACCACAGAAAGGCAGGACGCCTCCTGCGCGACCCTGGTTGAGGTGGTTGTCAAGGATGCCATGCTTGGGTTGGAGATCCAAAAGGCGGAGAGGATCGACGCCCGCGGCAGCACTACCATCAGCCACGCGACGGTGAGCACCGCCATTTCCACCGCAACATGGCACAACTCCTCCCGCGCGTTCATCTTCGATGGCATTGTCGTGGGCTAGGCTATCTTGCTTGGGTTGGGATTCAGAAAGGCCGCGGAGGGAGCGAGGGTCGACAATGAACGCGCGGGGGGTGCTGCAGCTGTGGTGGTATGGGACGCGGGGCTCATGTTGGTGATGCTGTGGGTATCGACCCACGTCCCCTCCGCGGCCTTTTGGATCCCCAAACAAAGAAAGACAGCCTTGACCACGACAACCAGATCGACCAGGCTCGAGCTGAAGAAGCTGTAGCGTCACGTGGTGGTAGTGGTGACATGGCTCGCGTGGCACTCCGTGACGGAGATTCTGGCTGTCATGCTAGTCAAATTTGCGAAGCAGCTGCTCTCCCCACAATCCATGGGTTGGTGAAGTCAACAGAATTCGATTGATTGTGGCGGCCCAGCACCGATGTACACAAGCTATTTCATCGACTTGTCAAATTCTGCGAACTTTTCTCCACCGCACAATACTTTCCTTGCGGTTGGAGCTGGTGGGAAACAGAAAAATAATGAAAAATTGAACTGCCTTTGGCAATATGCTATCCAGTGGCGCGTACTCTATGGCAGTGCGAGGCGAATTGGTGCACTATTCTACTAGTCCAATGTAATACACAAAACTGTGACAGTGTACGTGCAGTGGTTTGGTGTGAATTTGACTTGCGTTGTGGCGTTCGATGCCCAATACTATGTCGCAGCTTTTTTCTTCGACAGGACGGAAAATTTTCAAACGATGCGACGAAGTGAAGATCGAATACAAGTAAACCATATACATCGATAAAATACGTGTTCACAGCATACCAATGGACAGGCAAAGGGTGTCATAAATGGTCGCTGGCATAAATCGCAAACTCAAATTCGATCCTTCCGTTCTGGCTTTCACCCCCTTTCCTCATTTTTGCATTTTGTCGACCCAATGACACACAATCAGTCGAGTCACACGACGCTACCAAATGCACTCTTGGAGCCCGAATTGGCGCTCTCGGACGTATCATTTCACAATCGCGCCCACTTTGACACGTTTCGTGTGCAAATATTTGCTCGGACCAACAGCGGAAGTGTACCCATGCGGCTCTGGTTCGAGTCCACTCAATCCAAAGGCCAATGGTTGAAATGTATATTTGCAGTCAACGAAGTCTAACGTCGTTACCATGTGTAGGGACTGCGTCGTGACAGACATCCAAGACCATTCACCCAAGGATGCCAATTACGTGCTGCCATTGGACTTTGTAGTTGGGTCCCTCAAGGTATAGTTATTCCCCCTTTGGCCATTGGATAACTATCAACCCCTAGACTGGCTTGACAGCGTTAGCCGACGGACTAGCTGAAACCAACCAAAACATGTCCAAAAACGACTGCGTTTTAACGTTGAAGGACCGCCGACGTGGCTGTCTTCGCTTGGTCATGACCATTTCGTGTATGGGTTCACTCTTGGCCGAATATGCTTTTGATTTGACGCCTGTCGTGATCGATAAAGTTGACGTGGTCGAAGCCAAAGTTCGCGACGTCCTGGATGCCTTGCCTCGCCTGACGACAGAAATCGACGACATGAAGGCCAAGATATCCTCGCTTGAAACAGACCTAGCCAATGCTCTGAAAACGAGGTTTCCTCTTTGTGGTCTTTTTACATTGACCAAATCAGCCGCACCGAGCTCATCGCTGTCGTGGCAAATGGACGGTCCGGAAACGTTCAAACTTTCAGACGACAATCGAACGATATGCCTCGACAAAGCTGGCGTGTACATGGTTGAAGCCTACGGTGTGATTGGTTATTCCGAGCGAGGCTGTGGCATGCGCCTTGTGTTGAGTGACGGACGTGCCATTCTGTCACCAGTTGGACATGGGGAGCCAAACGACGTCGTGTCGATTTCGCACATGTTTTCGGCCACGAAGGACACGACGCTGCGATTCCAATGCTTTGGTAGCTACAAAATCAATTCCGGAGCCAAATTGACCGTGGTCCTTCTCCATCCATTTCCAGAAATATCTATTTAGTTACACCACCACCAAGTGTCTACGAGGTGACAAAATATGTGAAGTTGTAATGCTCGTTTTTTCAGCCCCTAGTTTTCATCGCAGTTCTCGCGTGGCTTGTTCGGGCAGTTTGAGTCACTCGACCTTCAACGACAACGCAAAAGTTCAGACTCATTTCTCTCGCGATTCGATAGTTCAATCATTTTGTTAAAGAAATTATCTGATGGATGTGCACATCAATCATTTTGACTACGAAGAAACAAATAGCGAAAACTGCTCTGTCCATTTCACGGACAAGCAAGAGATGGACTGGTTTTATGCCATGACTCACCACCAACGAGCCCAAGATTTGACCTCTGCGACGACCGCACCTCACTCACGCTCTCGGACTTTCGCTTCCCCTCGCGCATTGATACCTTTCGCGTGCAAATCGCTCTCTCCGAAGGTGGCAATTTTCCCATGCGCATTTGGCTCGAATCCAAACAATCCAAAGCCCAACGGTACGACTGGTCTTTTCTTTCCGATGCATAGTATTATTTTGGCTAGGGACTGCACCATGACGGACACTCAAGACCACGTTTCCAAGGGGACCACGTATGTCGTTCGACCGGGCGCGGTCATGGCGTCACTCCAGGTACATTTACGACACAAACGACACTTGATAGAAGATGTTGTTCTTGTAGCGTGGCTTGGTGGCGTTGGCTCCCTCACCACCCATTGAAAGTCGAAAACAAAGACTCTTCTGGTACAGGTCTATTCCTGTTGACGTATCTACACTTTGCATTTGAACAATAACCAAGCCACTATGGCCGAGAGCAACGACCAACCGTCAGACAGGCCCGACACGAGCGCGAACGTGCCATCTAATGTAGTGTTCACGGCGTCGGACATTCACTTTCCCTCCCGCCCAGCCACCGAAACCTTTCACGTTCAACTTGCCCTCTCAAGCAACGGACATCTTCCCATGCGGCTCTGGTTGGCCTCCAATCCGTCCAAGGCCGAATGGTCTCTCTCGTATGATGACTCGATGAAACGTCCGTTTTGTGTAGGGATGGTATCGTGACGGAATTTCAAAACCATGTTCCCAAAGGCGCCAAGTATGTGTTGACGCCTGAATTTCCCATTGGCACGCTCAAGGTATTAAAAAAGACAAGTCTGGTATTCTCATCAAAATACGTTGGTAGACGGGACTCACGGCTTTGAGACCCAATCTGGACACCCAAGAGGCCTCTAGACGTTGACCGATGCCAACGATGACCGTCTATGTTTGACCCTGTCGATCAAGTGCATGTGTGCCCTCTTGGCCGAGTATACATTCGATTTGGCTCCGATCAACAAGACGGACATTGCAATGCCAATGCTTGCAACGTTGAAACAGCGATGCCGCTCTTGGCGACACGCGTCGCACGACTCGAAGCTACGATACAGGTCGTTTCCATCCCACGCTATTTTTCGTTGACATCTACGGCGACGGTTGGTCCCAACGCAAGTCTTCGGTGGAAATTTGACGGCTCGTAGAACGATCCTGCCATCCAGCGTTCCATGGACAAAAAAACTTTGTTTCTCATGGAGGCTGGTCTGTACCACGTGGAAGTCCATGGCGAGATTGGAAGCAGCACGGCGCATGGGCATGGCCTACGCCTCTTGTTGAACGACATGGCTATCGCAACGTCCCCAATTGGCCACGATGGAACAACTGATGTGGTCGCGATTTCGTACATGTTTATTGCTGCCAAGGAGGCGACATTGGAATTGCTATGCTTTGGGAGCTACAACATCTTGCAAGGAGCAAAAATGACGTTGGTCCTCCTGCATGCGTTCCCCAGATCGGGTGTTGCGTAACATTGGCTTCGGGCGACCCATGTTTGTGGGCAACATCATGTCGTTTTATTGGACGAGCAAGATGATAGACAAATCTACAGAGAAATGGATGTATGCCCGCGAATGCACTGCTTGTCAACCTTTAAAGCTTCAACCATGCATGTAAATATATCGTGACGCCAAAACCATTGTACTTCATTTTCATTTGTGCTCCCAACTAAAGAACCATTTGTCGATACCGAAGACTCGGCATGTGTTGTTTGCGGATCGGTCCACATGGGTAATAAATGTTGGCGTGATTGCTCGGCGGTTCGCGAAATCACTATAACGATACATTAGAGCTCAAAGTTTATTATCTCTCGTTGGCGAACATTTATTGAT
This sequence comes from Aphanomyces stellatus, assembly GCA_009835185.1. Taxonomy (NCBI): domain Eukaryota; phylum Oomycota; class Saprolegniomycetes; order Saprolegniales; family Verrucalvaceae; genus Aphanomyces; species Aphanomyces stellatus. Next base: position 17,561 of record VJMH01007305.1, read on the forward strand.
TGATGGGCAACAACTTGCACTTGGCCTGATTTGATCTCCGAATCCCTTGGCACAGTTGGTCCAGTTTGTATTCTGTTTTGCAATGCCAACTGCTCGTCATGTTCTGTCAAGTAGCGCCACTTTGACACAAAGTGACAAACTGAAGCGGGTTTCTCTGACGCAATTTGTTTTTCACCATGGCGACGTCCCAGCCACCCTCGTCCCAAGCGTCACACGCTGCGAGCACCTTTCAAGTGGCGCTGGCGCTGTCGGACGTCCACTTTCCTTCACGGGCTGGTGCCACCGAGTCACTCTATCGTGTGCAATTGGCTCTCTCGGATGGTGGAACTCTGCCCATGCGGTTGTGGATGGAATCAAAGCATTCCAAATCCCAATACGATGGTCAACTTGACCCCAGAATCAATGTCGTTGTTTCTAAAACTTTTAAACGTCAAAGTCGCATTTTTGGCTGCGACAAACATGTGAGAAATGGCTGCCAATTAATTTGTGCCATTGTTGGACGCGGGAGTTGACGCAATATTCACGCAATTCAACAAGAGATAAATCCCATCGCGAGAGCTAGTAACCACCCCACAGATCTCAACGTGGTACAAACCAGCCTTGAAAAGCGAAAACGTGGGGCTTGTCATCCTCCTTCGACAAATGAATCCGTAGAGTTACACAAATGAAGCAACGACAGGGGCGTTTGCAGCCACTGTATTGGCTTGGGTTGTTTCCATCGCCGCCAGCATGGTCTCAACACTTTTGGTCAACGGAGGCAGCGCTTCTTGCACGTCGCGGACCTTGCAATCGACAAGGTCCACCTTGTCGATCGTTATTGGCGCGAGCACAAACGAGTACTCGACCGAGAGCGACCCCAACATGGTAATCACGAGGATCAACTGCTGGCATCCGTTTTGCCCAGTTTGCAAGCGTACAACACACTGGATGGCAGGGTCCACTTTGCTTCCTCTTCCTTGAGTCAACACTTCCAAGCCGCTCTACTAGTACGACACTTGAGCGACAGCTGGCATCGACGAATGAGTGACTTTGAGCGCCCCCACGACAAAGTCGGCTGGCAGCACGCAAATCGCTCCTGTCGGTGCGTGGTCTTGGATGTCCATCACAATACAATCCCTTGCAAGCAATTAGACTTCAATCTCATGAACGCCAAACTGCGCTTGCATGCATTTCCCGACGCGTACGCGCCGCGACACAATCATGTCGAAGGCATGCAGTGCTGCAAGGCATGAAATCAGTTTCTACTTTTGTTAAAACGAATTCAGAGTTATGTGGTGGCAACATTGTTGGCTGTAATGTTATGGTATTTTTCTGTGGCGATGTTTCTCACGGTGTCATGAGCAAGAATTGAAAGCCAAGATGTCCAAAATGGACACTTTTATATCCCCAGTTTGGTTTCTCGGATTTGCAAATCCAGCCCATGACAGGGCCGGGAATGTTGGCATTACGTCGTCGTTGAGCTCAATTTTGGGTTTGGTCACCATGTTGACGGATTTTCAGTAAAGTTCCGCCCGTTATTTCACGAATATAATACGAGTACTAGTATTTGCTTGAGAATTATACCCTTGAATGAACAGCCAGGATGCAATGGTTGGTGAACTATTACTGTATAGTACGTAACCGGAAATTATGCACCACCATTTGAGGTGTTTACTCAAAGTCTCAACCCACCTCATCGTGGAGCCATGATATGGACGGAAGTCATTCGAAGCGATTTGAGAGTTCGGGGTAAGTGAAGGTGGGTGAGTAAACGTTTTGTATTTTGGGACGAGGAGGTGGCTTCAGTTTTTCTAGTCACTTCCCATTCTTTAGAATTAAATTAAAGACACCAACAGAGCGGGAATATGAGTTGGTTGTTTGGGGTACACGAAGCTACTCGTTCGCTACTGCGAGTGCCTGCACGTGTATCAACATTCACTTGGTACTGGCATACACATTGCAGACGCTGGTGATTTAGAATTTCAGAGCAAACCGAGAAAACGAGATCATGGCAATCTCTCATCAACTGCTTCCATCGGAACGTTGGGTAATTGACGTGGGTAATTGACGTTTGGATTGAAGTTGATATGAGAAACGCCCAAGAAGCATTCTCAGTAACGTCATGAATGATTCAGTGGAAGCTCCTGACAACAAGTCGGCCTGTTGGAGACTTCGCATTGCCCCTGCTTTTGACGAAAAATGTATAGCAGACAAAAATTCCTCGTGTTAATTCGATGTCACGCAGAAATGCACTGGTGACCTTTCGCGTCTCAGACAGACGCTTTCAACCGCTGAGCCACGGTGCGAGTCCTATTTGTTAAGATGTCTGCTCGCCAAACACATATTTTGACTGGGATTCCCACCTGGCAACTCCCCCGTTTTACCTTCATTTCACTATGCCAATAATCACCCATCTTTCTTCGTCATCCTGGTCCAGACCACATCAAGTTGGTCGCTTAGTATCGTGCAATTCACTGTCAATCTAGCGCTTATTGGAACACATCTATTCGAGAAGGATTTTTGCCAAATGAGGTTATTGAGAGAACGTCTCGTGGTGGAGGAAAGTCAACGTCGCCTTGGCTTTGAACTCAGAGTGAGACCGCGCGGCGTGTGGGTGGGTTTCAACCTCATCGGGAGCTTGCGAGCGATCCATCTAGTTGACATCTTGGTGTCGAGGAGGATAGATCTCGATTTGGGACGTCCTCATCGAGAACTCCTGCAAGAAAATATAATGCTTTTTACCTCGAAAGGATAATATCATCTCACAATTGCAGACCCACACATTACCACTCCAAGGTTTGGAATCTCGAGACTCACTACTTCAAACACCTCAGAAGATCCATTTTCGAGAGTGGGAATATCTTTCAAATCTAGGGAACCTAGCCGCGCCTCATGTACTAGTTAGTATTAATGATGGCAACTAGGCGGAGTGTGAGAGGATCAACTCCTGCCGCAGCAACGGCCAGTGACATAACGACAACATTACTCGCATTGCCGTGGAGAAAGTAATCATGAAAATGAGGAGGAGCTCGATTTGTATCTTCTCCAATCGTCCCTCCACCAATGATACGTCATGCGGCAAATTCCAGAGTCAGTGGGTGCGTGGGTGCTTTTTCAAGAGACTGACAGCGATTTGACCATGGCCCAATTGTATTACTTGACATTTTGTATTGCATACAGGGACCGCGCAATTGGGCTTCAGAGACTGGTCAAATTGCCGTCAGTTTCTTGAAAAAGCACCCACGCACCCGCATGACGTATCATTGGTGGTGAAAGACGGCAGAAGAAACACATCGATTTGAACCTCATTTTCCTATTCACTCTGTCCAAGACATGCGAGCTTTCTTCGTTGTTGCTTCACTGGTCGTTGCTGCGGCGGCCATCGACCCTCGTTCTCTCCGAAGCCTTTCTGAATCCCAACCCAAGCAAGGCAGTCTAGCCCAAGTCGCTCAGGGTCGCGCGGGAGCAATACTGCCATGTTGCGGCGGCAACAGTGGTGGTGGTGGTCCTCGTGAGATACATGGTAGTGCTGCTGTGGGCGTCGACGCTGGTTCCCTTCGCGGTGTCCCATCCCAAGTATGACGCCGACAACATGGTAGTACCGCAGTGCAATTGCATTCTGTGTAAACAATCAATCATAGCTAATACAAACCTTTGTTCCACGACTGTTGTTGCCACAACCTTTGCGTACAATCTGACAGCTTCTGTCTCCACCAATCCTTTTCGAGATGTCACCTTTCCTCTGCCGGTCAACATTTTCGAGGAAGCTAGTGTCATGATGAAAATTGTAGCTTCCTTGTACTTGGGAAATATGATGTCGAGCAGGTCCTTCAATAAGTCCAAATGTTTGCTTGAAAGTGTAATACTCCTGAGTGCCTTGTTCGATGCCGGTACTACGTAGTACTACTGAACATCACAGAATTGTCCTTGGAATTCGAACAGTCTCTCTGATTGTTTTTATGTCATTGAATTACTTCAAAGTACTTACCGTAAAGCACACAATAACTTACCAGACTTTTTTGCTCACCATTTTGTAATTTGTTGCTGGCTGGTGAGTTTATTTTGAGATTTTCCGGATAAAATTCCGGATATTAATACATATTTCTAATTATATTTATTATATTTGCAATTTGTATGATGTATTACACTTATTTACTCTCGTCTGTTGTTTGGTGAGAGCGATTCTGTGCTTGAGACAGTTGGTGAGTTATTGTGTGATTTGGGGTCTCTGGTGAGTAGTTATGTGCGGTGAGTTATTGTGTGCTCTACGGTAGGTCAAAGTTTTGAACTGCATGCTGACTTGTAGCCATGTGTTCTGCTGTCGAACAGACTGCTGTTTGCGCAGGCATACAAACCAATACAAGACCCCGCCTAGGAAATTCGACCCCCAGTTTGGTTTCTCGGATTTGCAAATCCAGCCCATGACAGGGCCGGGAATGCTGGCATCACGACTGCTATTGCCAACGTCTCTAAATTAGCCTGCTTAATTGTAATTGATGCGTCGTCGTTGAGCTCAATTTTGGGTTTGGTCACCATGTTGACGGATTTTCAGTAAAGTTCCGCCCGTTATTTCACGAATATAATACGAGTACTAGTATTTGCTTGAGAATTATACCCTTGAATGAACAGCCAGGATGCAATGGTTGGTGAACTATTACTGTATAGTACGTAACCGGAAATTATGCACCTGTGTTTACTCAAAGTCTCAACCCAGCTCATCGTCGAGCCATGATATGGACGGAAGTCATTCGTAGCGATTTGAGAGTTCGGGGCAAGTGAAGGTGGGTGAGTAAACGTTTTGTATTTTGGGACGAGGAGGTGGCTTCAGTTTTTCTAGTCACTTCCTATTCTTTAGAATTGAATATTAAAGCCACCGATATGTTGCAGTTGACAAAAATGAGACGGGGGGATATTCTGGATTGTAATCGAATGTGTGGCTTCAAAATATATATTTTATCTTTGCTGAATGCCACCAAGTATGTTAGACAAATTAAATGACACGTTAAAGATACCGTTCCGTGGGACGGGGTGCTGTGTGCATCATTCACGTAAAAGTTGGTTGAGTGCTCCTTGCCAAATATGAAGTCGGAGAGGACTGTTTTGCATATATTTGCATTTGACTAAAGTATACTATATACGTCACGTGACGGACTGACTAATTTGCATATATTGAATGTAACAGGATTAAAGTATACTTTTGCCCATCACGAAGGCTCCACCGAGTGGTTGAAAGCCCATCGTCTCCCTGGAGCATAGTAGACCAAGTCACTGAAGGTGTATCTTGTCCCTGGGGCGTACATGGTCGAATTTTAGCTTGAAAACGAGTAGGGGTTTTGAAATTGCGTACAGGAACACCTGGCGATGACCACCTCACTGTCAGATCTTTTCTGTGCAACGACTGTTTCGAGTTCCAGACCCACCAGGTTTTCGACCTCACATCAGTACAATACCATGACTTTCTCAAAAATAAATCCCAGTTTCAAACTGGTGATCGTCATGATGAGAATGACGAAGAAAGATGGGTGATTGATTATTGGTGTAGTGAAATGAAGGTAAAACGGGGGAGTTGCCATCATTAATACTAACTAGTACATGAGGGCGGCTAGGTTCCCTAGATTTGAAAGATATACCCACTCTCGATAATGGAGCTTCTGAGGTGTTTGAAGTAGTGCGTCTTGGAGATTCCAAACCTTGGAGCAGTAATGTGTGGGTCTGCAATTGTGAGATAATATTATCCTTTCGAGGTAAACAGCATTGAAGTTGCTATGAGTAACGCCCAAGAAGCATTCTCAGTAACGTCATGGAAGCTCATGACAACAGGTCGGCATGTTGGAGACTTTGCATTGCCCTGCTGTTGACGAAAAATGCATAGCAGACAAAAATTCCTCGTGCTATTTCGATGTCACACTGGTGGCCTTTCGCGTCTCAGACAGGCGCTTTCACCGCTGAGCCACGGTGCCATTATTGGGTTTCCTCAAAAAGTTCTATTTGTTAAGATGTCTGCTCTCGTCAAATACATACTTTGACTCGGGATTCCCAGCTGGCAACTCCCCCGTTTTACCTTCATTTCACTACACCAATAATCAATCACCCATCTTTCTTCGTCATTCTCATAATTATGACGATCACCGGTCGCTTAGTAACGTGCAATTCACTTTCAATCTAGCGCTTATTGGAACACATTTATTCGAGAAGGATTTTTGCCAAATGAGGTTATTGAGAGAACGTCTCGTGGTGGAGGAAAGTCAACGTCGCCTTGGCTTTGAATTCAGAGTGAGACCGCGCGGCGTGTGGGTGGGTTTCAACCTCATGGGGGGCTTGCGAGCGATCCTTCTTGTTGACTTAATAGTGAAAATATGTTTTCATCTTGGTGGCGAGGAGGATACCCTGTTGATCTCGATTTGGGAGTCCTCATCGAGAACTCCTGCAAGCAAATACAATCCAAAAGTCAAATACTGCCAACGTTCCGATGGAAGCAGTCGATGAGAGATTGCCATGATCTCGTTTTCTCGGTTTGCTCTGAAATTCTAAACCACCAGCGTCTGCAATGTGTATGCCGGTAAGGGAATGTTGATACACGTGCAGGCACTCGCAGTAGCGAACGAGTAGCTTCATGGATGGAAGGACGTGGTTAACTTGAAGGAATCGTCTTTCGGATATAATTTGGTAAAGTTGCCCAATTGCGTCGATGAGAATTCTTTTTCCCAACTCACTTAATAATTCCTGCCACTATCAAATGGACCCTGTCTGTCGAATTTCCTAGGCGGGGTCTTGTATTGGTTTGTATGCTCGCTCGTTGCAAAAGGACATGATTCGGACAGTTGCACCGATGATTTCCTTTTGATCTTGACGCCCGCCAACGGTCCGATTTCATCTTCTGGCGGCGGACTCAAAATCAATTCCTTCATGTCGTGATGCAGCTGACTCTCCAAGTCTGCCATTTTCTTTCGACCGCCACCCAGCCCAATTTTTTCATGCGCTGCTTCGACCACCTTAACAGGCCACCTTGGTGCGACTGGCAACGGCATGGGCTCTGGCTCGTCCGCCATCGGTTCGATGGAACAGCGGACGCCAAACCCTCCGGATGCCAGTCCCGCCACGGTCGACGGACCGGGAAAGGACCGTTTCGTTGGACTTGGCAGGTCTTGGATCCGCATGTCATGGGCCAGGAACGCACGGTCGCTGATGTGGCGCTTGGCATGAGGGGAAGGGTCCTCTGCGCCGCGGTTGCCAAGCGGTTGGCCGTAGAAATCCGTTTTCGCCAACGGTACCATCGCGCCCGGGGTCTAGACACCGAAATAGAATTCCATTCCGTATCTGTTCCGGGTACCTCGTGGTTCAACACATGGCATTGGGCTATCCGCACGAGTTGGCTGTAAGTAATGTCGTCGGATGTCCCCATGAGCTCTTCCAATCGATCCGGCGGCACGTCGTGGCCAAACTGATGACGCAACACGTCGCTCACTTCGGGCAGCGACTGCAACGATGACGTCAACAATCAATAGAACCACAACATGATTACGAGTTTGGTGTAGACGATCTTGTGGTCGCGCGTGTCCACCGACACTTGACGAAAGGCCTGTGCCAGCGCTGTGCCGTGTGTATCGGCAACATGCACGATACGCTGGGCATCTTTGTAAGGCTCGCGGGTCGGGTCCGTCGGTGGGGTTGACGAAGCATTCAAACAAGCGAGCAAATCTTTTTCCATCATTTGGTCGGGGCCATACGCACAAAACAGTGTCGCTTCGTCCCATGTGAGTTGATAGTCGGTTTGCAATTGGCGGATCAAGACGCGCTAGGAGCCATTCATTTTAATCCGAAATCAAACTCAAATAAATATGATGCCAAAGACAGCATTCATATACCTTGTCGAACACCCCAACGACGTCGGGGCGGCATCGGCGGTACAAGTCGCCCACGCCGCGGGCGACCTGTTTGAAATTGCGTTCCATTTGAAGACGCACCTTGTCTTGAACGTGGGTGCGTTTTGTCACTTGCGGCACGGCTGACACGAGCGGACTCAGGAGTCTACATGCAACACGTGCGTCAAATGCGTCTGGTTTTGTCGAGTTACGGACGCGGGTTTTGGCGGCGACGGCCGCGGCGGCGATTTCGACTGACTAAACACGTGAAACGGCACAAAGCCCGTCTCGTGGGGGTCCAAATGCACCCACACACGGCGAATGTCGTCGACTTGGCTTCCAATCGACCCCATGCACGTTTGAAAGCTGTTGAAATTGAACTGACCGTCGCGTTTCGAGTCAAAGTGGCGAAATGCCGTGCGCAGATCATGGTGCTTCAGCTGGAGTCGGTCAAGCATGCGGTGGTACAACTTGGCCACTTCGTCATTCCCGCCATCTGCATCTTCGTGGAGCATCAAGGGCTGAACCAGCGACGGCGGCGGTGGAAACGCCTTGACCCCGTGCGGCTTTTCCCTCGCCAAATTCAGTCCCCCCAGCTCGGTGGCATTCTCGAGTGGCAAGACCGCGGCAGTAAATTCAGAGTAATCGATCGCGCCGTTCCCATCCGGGTCAAAAAGACCCACAACGCAATCGATTTCATCGGTCGAGAGCCCCAAGCTCGCCAAACAGTGGTGGAATTCCGCATGGTCGATCGTGCCTACAGAAACAAGCCAGTCATTTGAACGAATCGATCAACGACGGACCGTTCTTGTCTTCGTCAAACGCGTGAAAGAGTTTGTGGAGGCGATGGCGCTTGGCCGACAGCGTTGTTTGCACTTTTTCGAGTACTTGGGCCGTGGACATGACCACGGGCGGTGGGGGCAGTTGGTCGTAATAATGGTCAAAGAATGTCTGGTAGTTGACAACGCCACTCTTGTGTGGATCGAGCCAAGCAAAGAGCTGGGCGATGTGGGAGGCAGCCATGCCTTGGGACGCCAACCCGCGATGGAATTCGTCAGCGTCGATTGTCCCACTCCCGTCGATGTCGATCTGCCGGAAGAGGTCTTGAACAGTGCGCTTGCCATTTGCTTTCATTTGTTGGATGAGCCATGACGTCGGCTGCGTGGACGCCGCATCGGCGGCCTTCGCTTGGCTGCGCGGCATGCACTATTTATAGAATTGATGACAACTCCAACTCAAGTTGGGGTGACGATGATTCAATAGTCTCGACACGGAAATTGCATCGATGATGTTTTCGGGTATGCTTGTGCTGCTAAACAGCCTCAGCTTTTCACTCGGCTTCCTCGGGGGGTTGGGTGTTATGTCCTTTATTCAGTGTGCAGAATGACCGAGTATCAAGCGATGCCGTCCCCTGGGACATGCCGAATGCGTCCGAAATAGATGTCCAAGTCGCAACATCATGCGCGAGGTTGACACCAAAACTACAGAACTAAGTCCCTTTTTCCCACACACAGCCCAGCCAGCGTTGCCGTGTTAATAAATATACCTCGCTCACGTCGTTCGTTCGCGTACAATGGCTGCGTACTTGTCCGCGAGTGCGTCGAGGTTGAGCAGCATCGACTGGCGTGTCTTGTCAACGTCCATCTGGCCAAACGCATCTTTCTTCATGAGTTGTGTCACGTGGACACGTTCAAATCCGTCCTCGCGGTAGCCTTGGAAGGTTTCGAGCATGAATTTCGCTGCCAAGAGCATGTAGACGCCGCAATCGTATCCATTCTTTTGCTGGGGGCCCAAGAGGTCTTCGGCCTCAATGTTGTCCGTACGGACTTTGACGTCGTCTTCGTCCACGTTAGCGTGAAGGCCCAAAAAGAGGCGGAGGTGGCGCACGACGTTTTTTTTCTTGTGGTAACATCCCATCGAATCAATCGTTGCAATGCACGTCTGGAGATGTTGGGCCTTCTAGAACAGAACAACGATAGAATCGCGTATTCAATCGATCGTGAACCTCGGGCAACGTAAACTGCTTGGGGTAGAGAATCACGGCCAAGCTCCAGTGATTGCTATTCAAATTGGATGGTCAAAGGAGAAAAGCATATGGTCATACTCTCGGTTGATGGGCACGAAAATCATTTCCTTTTCGAGGAGGGCGCCGGGGAGATGCCAGTTGGAGACATTTTCAAACCCGTCGCGCAATTTCGTGAAAAAATGCGAGCTCAAACACGCAGCGTAGCTGGCACACTGGGGCATATGTTCTGCGAGGAGCCACCTGGTGCCGCCACGTCAAATACAGACCATCGATACAACGTACTTGAAATAAAAATCGACGAGGTTGTCGTTCAAATACTCGCACGGTTCGAGTCGACTCAGGTCATCTTGGGTGATGGAAATCACATCCAACGCGTCGGGCGGGAGCGGGTACGTGAGGATGACGGGCGACACGCGTTTGTGTTTTCGAGACTCGCGTTGGCGGACGACGTCGCCCACGTCGTCGTGATACAGGTCAAATTCGCTGTCGTTGCGATCGGTCCTGCACGACGATTTAAATTAAGACTCGTCGGGCCACATACAACTCGCGCCATGCCAAGTGGCCCGTGGCCTGTTTAAGCCACGTGACAAACGACGTCGCCGTGGCTTCGCTCGAGGGGAGCATCACAACGTGTTGGTCGTCGTCATGCAACTTGGCCACGAGAAAATACGGGTGGATGGTCGCGACTCTACAAGCATACATCAACAAGACGACCCAAGATGACAACGACGACATACAGCATTTCCTCGACTTGGGCAAACGAGACGTCGTGGTCGACGACCCGAAACGACGTCTTGGTAAACAAGACCGACGTGTTGCGCGTCCGTCGGTGTCTGTAAAAGAGCACAAGGCACTCGAGTCGCATCGAGTTGCGCGTGAGCTTGCCGTCCTTTTTGTCGCGAGGTTGGTCCTCGTCCGAGTCTTCGAGTGCGATGGGTTTTTCGGCCGTCCCGCCCGATTGCCGCCGCGCGGGCAGTGGAATGACTTTGGACCGCGAAAAGACAGGAGTCGATTCGCGGCGCGGGATCGGATTTGGTCGACACGGCGAGTCAAACGCCGACGCGGAAAACGAGAGCGGCGGCGGCCGTTTCGTGGTCGCGGGCCGCTTCAGCACAAAATCGTCGTCGCGGAGTTTGACGCGCCGCGGCGGCTGCCGTGAATCGATGATTTCGTCGTCCGCGTTGGTCTGGACTGCGTTCTTCCATGAATGTGGCGCCGTGGACTGGACGCTGCGAATCGTTTTCTTTTCCGACGAGGGTGTAAAATTGATGTGCTGGGTTTGTCGCGGGAGGGCTTTGCCTGTCGCGACAATCTCGAGGACGTTCGTTGCGGGACGGCTAAAGGCCCGCAAGTTTGAGATCGGTTTGCTGTACGTCGCGCCGCTCGACGCGCTGGGTTTGGTGACACGCGGCGCCGTCGTCGTCGTCGTCGTTTTAGGTATCTATGTGCGCGTGCGTGGGCCACCCGTGCAATCAGTCGCATGTACATACCTGGGTGCCCATCAGTGCCGCCCCAGGAACGATTCGGTTCGACGGGATAGTCGCTCGAGCGCCGCCCGTCGTCGGTGGCTTGACGCCGACAAACGCGTTCGAGGTCGAGTAGACCGAAAGCCCGTTTCTTAGATTCGAGTCGTCAAAACTGGGTCCGCTTCCACCTTCGCCGCTCGCCCACGAGTTCCGTGCCCGCTTTTGTTTGTCACCGAGAGGTTTGCCAAAACCTGTCGATTGCCGCTCGCTTAAGGGGTCGGCGACTTTCCCTTTCCCGAGGCCAAACGGCCGTTTCTTCTTCTCGGCCGATGAGTGTTGATTTGTGCCCATGATGTCGTCGATCTCTGCATCAAGTGCCTTGAGTGTTTCCGGGTCCGGCGCCGTCACCGCCTTTTCCGCCATGCAGATCTTGCGGTGTGGTGTGGAATTTGAATGTGGTGGATAAAAAATGCTCTATTGCGTTTTCTTCAACCGACTCGGAGCACATTTTTCGTTAGACCAACAACGTTTTATTATTTTACGCTGTTTGTTAACCAAAAAGACAACGTGAAATGAATAAAACGTAGATTGTGCCTAAATATTCAAAACGTTTTGAATCGAACGCAGAAATAAAACATCCCATTTTCGCGCGAAAGGAGAACGTCCAACGGTTCACTGATGCCGCCCCGCGCGCACGGGTATTCCCCTGCCGTCGTCCTTTCTCCCGATGCATGGCAACGAACATGTAGGTACGACCGACTGAAAATGCTTACTCCCTCACAACAGTGCATCTGACAGTAGCATTCCTCAATCAGCCATCAAAGTCGAATCAATTCCGCGCAACAAACGTTTGCAGTTGATTCCAGGGTCAGAGTCAAGCAACGCGCACCCTCACCTTCCGCGGCGTTGGATCTGTCCCTCTTGACGAATAGTGGATTCTCAATCATGAGAACTCTTGTTCGGACTCCATCTCTGCCAATTCCTGCAACCCGTTGAAGTCGCATGTTGAAGCAATTCCTGTCGTCGATGACACGGTCCGCACCTGCCTTCTCCAGTCCTCGAGCGAGAAATTACCCGGCGGTCCTCAAGTGGCCTTTCCTTTCGAGCAACATGACCTCAACGACACTACTCGAGACGGACGTCGACATTGCGCCGCGGTCGGCGAACTCATACGTCTCGGCAGCAGTCTCAACGATCGCATGAACTGTATGCGCTTGGTTGCCTCTCATGGTGAAATTCAAATCTAGACAAGCTAACGCGATGGCCACCCACCGTTCAGGTGGTCAATGCCGCGACAGTCAGAAGCCTCATCAATCCTAGCCTCAAAATCGACCTCGAACGTTGAATACATTTCAAGTGGCATTGTCTGTCGATGCGAAACAATCAACGCGCAAGCACCTTGTCCATGTAGACGAGGAAGATTTGATCGCGAAACGCGGGTTGGACCATCGCATCAAAAATGGGCGGGTCGTATGTCCGGCCTTGGAGACGATACCCTTGCTTCTCGTAGTAGGCAAAGAGGGGCTTCATGACACTGATGACAAAGAGTTCCATCGTCACGTCGCCGCACTCGCTCTGCTGCATTACGTGCGCTTCCGCGGCCTGGGTCAAGCGCGTCCCAACGCCGCGGCCCTCGAATCCCTCAAACGCACACAACTTCCCGAGCATACCCTTGAGTGTTCCTGTCGGTGTCGTCTCCCATGCGACGTGGATGCATCCGCAGAGACGGCCGGTCGTATCGTCTTCGGCAACGAAGATGAGACTGTCGGGCGCTGTCATGAGGCCGCGGATGTCCTCTTCCGTGAAGCGAGCTCGGTATCCTTCGTTCTTGTAGTACGAGTAGACCATGAAGGCTTGGTTCGCACCATGCAGAATCGCGTCGACATCACTGATGTGAGCTGGACGCACCGTCAGCGGCATGTCGGGAGATCGGTTGCAAATCCCAAAGTCGAAATATCCTGTATCAGCCAATGAAAATGCATTATCGTAGAACCTACACTCATTTCGCTCTCCCATTGGTGGAAAATCCGCTCCATCGTGTCTGGAGGATCAACACGATCATGCACGAGAATGCTCACTTGAATGACAACACAATCGACCGCTGCCCAGAATCGTGTAAGAGTAGATACGCATTTGTATTGACGAATAGAAGCGTCTTGGACAACAATCCAAATGAAATTTCAAAATTACAGAAGTTACTAGAGAATTCAAGTGGAGGTGAGTTTTGGACCATTCTTGCAACTCAAGTCGAATACAAAATAAGTGTGTACACGTGATGTGCAACATGCAAACCTCGACAGAAATCAGCCATTGAACTGTAATAGAAGATTTATCATATCGATATAATATTTTAAAATCGTCAGCGGCTAGCCCATGTCAACGTCGTAGTCGGTGCGCAATTCAATGGTTCGAAAGGCATCCAGCACAGAACGATGGCCCATTTTCAAAGCCATGTCAAATGCAGTCGCCCCATCCTACATAATATACTTTAGCATGATGTATTCGGCAAAACAAACTTTGGATCGAATGCAATAATCGGCTTTATCCAAAAGGAGGCGAACGACATCCACGTGTCCAAATGCACACGCGTAATGCAGCGGTGACTTGCCATCCTAACAATATAAATGAAAGTGAATGGAATGAAAAGAGGAGAAAAAGCGCACCTGATTCACGATATCCACGAGGCCATCAATTTCCAATAAAATACACACGGCGCCGACATGGCCTGCCATGGCCGCAATGTGCAGGGGGGTCCAGCCCGTCTGTGATTTAATTAACACTACGCGTCGTATATTTGTTGTACCGTCGATGCCGCTGCTGGATTTGCGCCTTTTGCAATTAACACATGGAGCACTTCGACACGATCGGCTTTGGCGGCCAAAAACATTGGCGTCAATCCACACTAGATGAATGTTACCAAAAGAAGGAGAAAGGTGACCAACCTTGGACGCCAGATTAATATCAGCCTTTTGAGCCAAAAGGGAGACGACAGCTGCATGCCCGAAAAGTGCGGCAGTACGCAGTGGCGTCCATCCCTCCTATGAAATAATTGAGACAATAAAATTCAAAACTACTTGTACATTCGAAGCCAAATCGGGATTGGCAGTTCGCATCAATAGCCGCACCACTCCGACGTGTCCGTGGTACGACGCGACGAGCAATGCAGTCCATCCATTCTTTTGCAAGTCAATAAAACAAATTAATTGGATTTGGAATACCTTGTCCTGATAATTGACATCCACACCTTGGTGGAGCAAATGAAACACAGCGGGTACGTGGCCCATCTTGGCTGCTTGGAATAATTCCTCGCCCATGCGCTACGAGCCATCCAAAAAATGGATTCAAATAATCGAAAATGAAAGGCTGTACCTTGGTTTCGTTCTCGTCTCTATTGGACAACAAGTCCACGACTGCTTTGTGGCCTTTTTTGAGAGCCAAATCTTTGGCCGTGTCGTCCGTCTACAAATAAATGGTTATTAATTGCATCCGCAGCGTCTGTGGTACTGTTGTCTTTAATTTTGAGTCGGCCTTTTGGAGGAGCAAATTCACAATCTCCAAGTGCCCTTCTCGCGAGGCAATATGCAGTGGTGTTCGCCCAAACTACAGGTTGCATTTAATTAATGCATCGTGGCATATTGTTTGTGAACCTTGTCGGCCAAATTCACGTTGGCCTTCTCCATGAGCACCCGAACCACTTCGACGTGGCCTTCCCAGGCAGCCATGTACAGCGGTGTCCAACCTTCCTACAAAACGAAAAATCAAAAAGATTGCCCAAAGGGGCATTCCTACATAATCCGTTTGATCGACATCTGCTTTCTCCATCAATGCACGAACGACGGCAGCATGGCCATTGCTGGCAGCCATATGCAGCGGTGTATAACTTTCCTAGAAAGAGGGCAATAAAATGATGGCAAACCTAGGTGCCATCATACATTGGAAATCGCATTCACGTTGAGTAGATCTCGCACGAGGGACGACATGCGACGCAAAAGATTGCCTTGGCCGCTCGACCTGCTTTCCACTCGTTCAAGCAATAGCAATACCACTTCCAAATGTCCTTCACGGGACGCGATATGCAGAGGCGTGCGACCCCACTATGAAACGTAGAATCTAATGCAAACAAAACAAATCGAAAAATATGTACCTTGTCGCCCAAATTCACATTTGCTTTTTGCACCAGCACACGCACGACATCGACGCGGTTTTCCCACGCGGCAATGTACAATGGCGTCCATCCATTCTAATAGGCCCCATAAGTGGCCCACGTTCTGTCACATTATCTCGAAAACGGTACCTCTTCGGGCAAGTCCACATCTGCTTCAGTCATCAACAGCTTCACAACTTCAACATGACCTTCCCATGCTGCCTTGTACAACGGTGTTTGTCCGTTCTAATGGATTTCAAATAAACGCAAAAACCACGAGATATATCGTACGAGATCGGGGAGATTCACACTGGCTTCTTCCATGAGCAGCCGGACAATTTCAACGTGGCCTTCGCCAGCGGCCTTGTACAATGCGGTCCACCCATTCTTTCGATCAAATCAATATAAAGAGGTCTGTAGGTGGTATACCTTTGTCAAAATGTCCACGTCCGCCTTGTCCATGAGGAGACGCACGACTTCTGTGTGTCCTTCCCAGGCGGCCATGTACAACGGCGTCCATCCCTCCTACGAAAATAAAAGATTGAGCCCAGTGACAACTCGGGTCATTTTACGTGGTCGGCGTGGTTAACGTTGGCTTTTTGCATGAGCACCCGCACGACTTCGACATGGCCCTTGCTCGCGGCCATATACAATGGCGTGTATCCGTCCTATCATAGACAAGCCACTCAATGCATGGATTTGTCACCCCCATCGTGTACCTTGGTGGTAAAGTCGACATCGGCGACGTCCATCATGAGCTCGACGACGGTGGCGTGGCCTTCCCATGCTGCCATGTAAAATGGGGTCCATCCTTCCTAGACAGAACAAAATGTGACGAAAACCATTCGTCATACAAGAAGTGAGATACCCGAGATGGGAGGTCCACGATTGCTTTGGGTAACAAAACGCGGACAATGTCGAACCGGCCTTCTTTTGCCGCCCGAAACAACGCTGTGTGTCCAGACTATGGCCCGTATTAACAAAACGTGTTGAAGTAGTGCCGCACAATGTCTTGGTAATTGACCGAAATTCCCTCCTTGATGAGTTTTTCGATCGTTTCAACGTCGCCGCAACAAGCTGCGTCGTATATATCGCGTTCCTTTCGCTGGGAAGAGGAATGAAATTTTGGATTGGTAATTGCGGTAACTACCTTTTTGATGGCAGCGCGTTCGGCAAGCAAGGTCGCAACGGCGGGAACGTCCCTTTTCATGGCGAGGTCGTATGCTGTCATTCCATCCTGGCGTATCATGAGTCGAGGAAGTCATTATCGTAGGACCAACATTGGATTTGATTGTCATGTCGACGCGAAGGAGCAGGACGCGAATGATGTCGAGGCGATTGATGAACACGGCAGCATGCAACGGCGTCCACCCTTCCTCCTACATATCCGTCCGTTGCAGTGGCGGGAACAAATGGGGTCCGCCCTGTACCTTGTCGACATAGTTGACGTCGGCGCCTTGAACCATGAAGCGCTGAATTGCCTTGAGGTTTCCACATAGGGTGGCATCATACAGGTCCTTTCCTGTCGGCTAATGGGACACCGTCATTCACTGCCGCCCAAGGCATTCGTCGTACCTTTGCGGGCCACATCGTCAACCAAGATTTTCAAATCTGGATGCACGACGACAGACTCCATGGGCTCTGGGTGCAGTTTCATGCAACCAATGTTTAAACGGTTTAACGTGATGGGTTAAACTACAGCCCACGAGTTTTACGTCGAATTTGCCTTTCATGCACACACTAATTGTGTCGGATCTACTGAGATTAGTGTTTAACGCTCCTG
This sequence comes from Aphanomyces stellatus, assembly GCA_009835185.1. Classification (NCBI taxonomy): domain Eukaryota; phylum Oomycota; class Saprolegniomycetes; order Saprolegniales; family Verrucalvaceae; genus Aphanomyces; species Aphanomyces stellatus. The sequence goes on from VJMH01007305.1 coordinate 34,821, forward strand.
TTAGTAAAAAAACGTCTCTTTAGGTTAAAGCGAAGTGGACCAATCATGAGACAGAAAAGGCGGCGCGAGGGGCTGCAGGTTGTGTTTCACTCGCGCCAACTTCAAGCGTGGCACGCACTTGATACAGGCATGTGGACTCTATCCCCTCGATAAAAGAACAGGTATTTTTGCCATGTCACAGGTGTGCATGCGGTGATGGGGCGATGGGCAGCATGTCCTTCTTGTCGCGTCGGGATTGACTTCCATCGTGTACAGTGTATTTTGCATTAGCACTTGATTGGCTATAAACAATTTGTTTGATCCAATCAAAACGAACTTCAACTGCACTGCTCGTGCAATTTTTGAGATTATTCAAGATGTCCCGCTTGCCCCGTGGGTTCTACAACATAGTAAAGACTTGTGTGTTGCGAGCACGGTACTTGTACGAGAGACGTCGTTGCCTCTGCAACATGCACCACAGCGATTGATGGAAACAACAACGGTCGCCGTCGTCGTAGTTTTCGTGGGCAGCATCGAGTACTGTACAACACTCTTCGTACAAAGCTTCAAGCCTGCACCACAGGTATTCAAGTGGCGCCAAATAACAAATGTGATACTCCAGAGTAATTCAGCAACTGTGAAAGGATAAATAAAGCATCCCAGACCAAACTTTGTGATGGGCAAGAGCACATCTCGAGAAGATGGGCTTTCCTGTCTTGCACGTCTAACCTCAGTTATGACACCATGTGCAAATGACTATTACACCGCAACACATTGATTCTTCAGTGGCAAACTTCCATAGCCAGTTGATTTATGTGAATTGTAAAACATGATGCTTCAGGCTATATTAGATTGTAGGGGTTATTTACTAGCCAATCAGAGAGCAGCAGGCTACAAACACAAGGTTCAAAATTCCGAACACAATCGACCTTGGAGCGCCGATGATGCGGCCCATGACACCGTTCTCGGCCGGCGCCTTCGTCGGGGGCCCGCACATCAACCCTGCCGCCTTGCCGCGCGTGTCGTCGTCGCTCAGTCCGGCGGCGCTAAAGGACGAATGCCGCGCGCGCGGTCTCCCCAACTTTGCGTCCATGACCAAGGCGCAATTGCTCGAGAGCCTCGTCGCGGGCACGATTCTCTTGACTGCGCTGCCTGAGTTTATCTACGTGGAGAAGGTCAAGTCGATCATGCAAGATGAAGCCTCTCGGCAGGCGGAAGAAGCGTCTGCCTTGCACGCCGCCGCCGCCGCCGACTGGACCCCTCGTCGGCAGCAGGAAGTGGCGGCCCAAATCCCGCTTCACATCTACTCGATGCCGGCCGTCCATGCCTGCCGTGTCGCAAATACGTCCGTCTTGCGCGTCCACGGCCAGCCGCGCACCGAACGCGCGCAATGCCGCGTCTCCGAGTTCCTCTGTTCCCGCTTCCCATGGGTCTCGTGCGAGAAATGCAACTTTGACGTGTGCTACGACTGCGGCCATTACCTCCAGCTCGCCCCGGCCGAGCAATTTCGTCGGCGGCAAGAGCATGCCGCCGAGATGGCCGCTGCCGCCGCCAGCAACAGCAGCAAGCGCGACCGCGGCAGCGGTGACGTGGACGACGCTACTGCCGCAGTCAAACGTAGTCGACCGTTCGCCCAAGCCAACCAACAAGACCCCAAGACACTCTTGCCATTTGTCGTGTGGACTTGTCTGGACAATTCTGGACAACAACAACGCCAGACGACGTGTCATGGCACTTGTTTGACGGTGGGAGAAGCCAATGCGCGGGCGCGGCATGTCTTTTACACTGAAAACCCATGGGGCCTCGTATCTGGAGATCTGGAGGCGAGCGAGGAAACCATGACAAGTGATAAACTCGTGCATTTCGAGACAACGAGGCACGAGACGCGATGGACGGTGGCCGTCACGCGAGCACAGGTTGACCGCCAAGACGACATGCAAGTGCTGCCGAGCGACGACGAGGAGATGGAGTGTCACCCCATGTCTCGTCCAACAGCATGGCCGAGGGCCGCGTGAGAAGCCATCGAGATGTAAAAACCGCCGTATTTAAGCTAGAATGTATCCAATTAGCTCAACATCTTCCATCGGTCCGATCGAGTGATGGTGGACAGCCGAGACACATTCAAATCCATTTTGTCCATGACTTTACGCGTTGGATTCTTGTCGGCATTTGGACTCTGGAGGTATTATATTTGGACTATGGTGGTATTACTACTGGAGGCCCAAGTAGAAGATATTTAGTATGTGCAAGAAAGGCCGTGGATGCCTCTCTCGGGATGGGGCCTCAATGGCCTGACGAGTTGACGCGTTTCGCGCATGAGGGTCAAGGTCAAACGAACAACAACAATCACCGCGCAGTCGTTTCAGAGACACAGCGCTCTCAACGCATGCGACGGTGTACATCCTCGAACGGACGACGCTCTTGCTGTCGTTGATTCGTTTCGATCTGAGATTCCACTCGCCAAACCAATCAAATCCCAGGACGGATATTCTCTGGCCAATGGCATGACGGGAAATATTGTCGATGTAGATTTCACCAACGGTCGAACGATTTTCCAACTTGGCCACCTTTACTCACTTGACGCTTGACAGGGTGGGGTCAAGACGCTCTCAATCTCTGCAAACTGCAATGGATCCACCGAATTCCTCTTGGATTTGGACGACCAAGCAACCATTAAAAGCCCGCCTTATCAACTGAGGACGCTTACCGCAAATTCATGCCTGCGATCCGTTCTTATCGATGTCACAGAGACAAAGCGCCACCATTGAGTAGTCGCCACGTCAGTGTTGTCACACCACAGAACCACAAATGAAATTGACTGCTTCAACTCTCGACGTTCCTTGCGATACTGTGTTTTGACCCACGTCAACTTCAACGTGCATTCCCGCCGGCCAATGAAAAGCCTTGAATTGCCACACGGTTCTTTACACTGCGATTTTCAACCAATGAAACGTCGAGCAACACAAATCTCCTGCCACACACAGTCACAGACCAAGGTCCCTGGACCGTCTGCATCTTCTGCTAGGTCATCCGCGCTCTCGCCTCGACTTGGTGCAATCGATCAACAGGTTCCTAATTCTCCTAGACCTGTCGTTCGTTCGGAGTTTTGGTCTTTGAATTGGTCCTATCCAATTATCGCATTATCGCACCAAAGTAGCCAGACAGACCAAAGGCGCCACACGGTCGTGGCACCGACCTCATTTCCAAAAATCACTCGCCCGACCATCATGCCTCTCCTCCTCCTCGCCACCATACTCGCCGTCGCCGCCGTCGCTACCACCACGTCCCCGCCTTGCACACCCGCCCAATTCACAGCCGTCCACAACAGCTCGTTCCTCAGCGCGTACTTTATCCCATGCGCAGTCGACATGAGCCTGCCTTCGGGCACCGACTTGACCGAGTTCCAGCCCACACCCGCGCAACTGGCGGCGGCGCGCGACTCGGACAGCTGCCAATGGCTCTTTGGTGATGTCCAAGTGGCGGCGGCGGCGGCGCACTGCGAGGACCTTGATGTCGTCGCCAACAACATCACATACAACATGTTTCTCTCGTGGGTCGACATTCGCGCATTGCCCAAAGCGGCTGTCGCTTGCAACCGCACGCAGCTGGCGGCGACACTTGCAGCCACAGCCGCGGTGTCCTCGTTTGCGCCTTGTCTAGCCGCCGCCGGCATGAATGCGACTTCCACGACCTTTGCCACGGTTCCGACGCCAGACCAATTGACCCAACTTCGCAACAACGACCAATGTACTTCGCTCTTTGGGGAGCTCCAGGCTGCGTTGGATCACGCAGCAGCAGCGAACGACTGCGCCATTTTGGGGACTGGCACGCCGCTGCATGCCATTGGTCGATTGAGTTTTGACTCGGCCATGGATTGGCTCGGCCTGCTCTCGGCCATCCATTTCCAAGCGTCGCCCCACTCGTCGGCTGTGATTGAGTTTGGCACGCATCCCGAAATGCAACATGGCGCCGCCGTCGTCCTCTCGACCATGCTTGCTGGAACATGCCTCGCCGCCGTGGTGTTTGTCGTGTATAGTTATCACCGCGTCGGTGTCGTCCCACCGGCAATGGAAGAGCGTCATCGGTTGTTAGTGTAAACGAAAGAATATCTATCTATATATATATATATATATATTGGTAGACTAAAATTGCAGGGAGCGTGGAGCCACGTGTGCAATGTCATTTATGGGCTGGTGCGAATATGATATTTGGACGACAAGCGGTGTCGATCACGTGACACAAAATGATCTCACTTGGACAAGAGGTTTATATCTGGAGGGATGAAGAACAAGACTCACATATTAACGATATGAAGCATGTTCGATTTGCTTGTGGTGAAACATTAGTTTGACTTGCTTTATATCGTTGGTAGATGTGCACTTGGAATGCAACTTCCATGGAAGTTCCATTTTGACCATTACAATGCAGCTCGACAAACGAAAAGGGATGCCAGTGCGATGCAATTATGCCTTGAGTCGTTGTGCCCAAGATGTGGTAATAAGGTAGTGGTGCATGTTGAACAAGGGGAAAGTTCAATCATGGGTCAATCTGCTGGAGCAAATGGCTGATAGCCCTTCAGAGCCCTCGTTCAAGATACTTTGTACAAGACATGCACACACAAAACTCTTGCCTTTATCGGTTTGACGAATATGTGTTGAGAGGATCCCTCCACGACTAAACACAAATCATCGTCATGTCGCATGTGCTGGTCAGCGTGAAAGCAGCACTTCTCTCATTTCCAATGCCTTCGCATGGCAGCGCACTTCTCTGCCATGCGATGGCATTGGTTGCTGACTTTCTCATGGGCGAATTGGGAAGCTGCACGGGGTCCAAAGTTCACGCAAAAACTCCTTTGACCTCCATGAAAGGTACTCCATTGTACACTGTGAGCAAAGAATTCATCCTGCGAAAAGTCAAAAGGCCAAGAATTCACAGCGTTCAATGAATTGACACGGAGAAGCGACATCCTGTGGCGTTGTTGAATCTTCAAATACAGTAAATCCCGACAGGCCAGGCTATACAACTGGGACAATCCCCTTGACCAACAACAGATCGGTGGCAACTTGGACTTATGCGCTAAAAGCGAGGTGATTCATCGTGGACACACCCCGGCCGCACGATTTACGACGTTTGAATGGCGGGACGAGCTGTCTCGAAACACCCCAGCATGTTGATGTGGAGAAGCAGATTCTCACTGTTTGACAAGTACCAAATTGGGAAAATCCGAAATACCCAATACAATATCCCAAATCTATTTAAAATAGGTGTCAATTAGGTCAATTCGGATCGTCCCAGTGGGATTTACTCTGCGAAAAGCCCAGTTTTGACAGGCAAGCTGTACTGTACGTTCCCCAGCCGGGACGCAGTGTCGAATAAAGTGCGATATAATTAGCTTGCTTTTTTGTATGCCAATTTATCCAATATATTATATGATGTATTTTTGCATAAATATGTATCCATATATTTAGTTTGTATAATTTACCATTATATATTACAAAGTAAATCAGCTTATAAAATATGTTTAAGGAATCTTACATTTATATGAGTTAATACAAAATCATAGTATAAAATCGCACTTTAAAAGTCCCAACTCTGCGATGTGGCGTCGGTCGCAATACAAACCCCAAGTGGTGTCCCAGATTGGTGTTGACAGGGTGATAGCTGCGTTCTGATTGGTTTGTGAATATTCACTTCACCCAGATCGAGGCATCATGGACTGCGACGACGGCCGCCTCTCTTCATTCTCGGATTTGCCTTCAGAAGATGAAGTTCTCGTTGGTAGCAATCATGGCGCTTGCCGCCACCGCCACGTTGGCCCAAGATGCTGGTCTCAACACCCCCGCCGTCACGTCCTTCACACCGTTGCCGACGCCAGCGGTGACCAAGCCGTCGCCCGTGACGACCCCTGAACCCACGACCAACGAACCGGACGAGGACGACACGCCCGAACCCACCACGACCACCGCCGTCCCCACCACCACGGTCACCCCTGAACCCACAACCACCGTGACCCCGGAACCTACCACGGTCACCCCTGAACCCACCACCACCGTGACCCCGGAACCTACCACGGTGACCCCGGAACCAACTACCACCCCCACCACCACCGTTGCGGCTACCACCGTGACCCCTGAACCCACCACGACCACGACCGTCGCTCCTGCCCCGACGCCGGCAGCCACCAAGCCCAAGGTCGTCACAACGCCCATCCCGACCTACGATGACGAAGACACTGACGATTTTCCCACGACCACTGTGGCGCCCACCGTCACGCCCTGCCACACGGATGCCTCCACGACGACGACGACGACGACGGTTGCCCCCGCCCCGACGCCGGCGGCCACTAAGCCCACGGCGGTGACGACGCCCATTCCTACCTATGACGACGAAGACACGGATGATTTTCCCACCACGACTCTTGCGCCGACCGTCACCCCCTGCCACACTGAAGCGGCGACCACGACGACCACCGTGGCCCCGGCGCCGACCCCCGCGGCCACAACGCCCCTTGTCGTCTCCACCCCCGTGCCAACCTACGACGACGAAGACGTGACGACGACGGTCGCGCCTGCCCCGACCCCCGCGGCCACCAAGCCCAAGGCGGTGACGACCCCTGCGCCCACCGACAATGAAGAAGAAGACGACGAAACGCCGGAAACCCGTTGCACGGCCGCCGACTTTGACGCGTCCCACCAAGCGGCCATCAAGAGCTCGTACACGGATAAGTGTGCCGTGGACATTGGTGTCAAGAGCAGCGAATTTAAGAGCGGCGACTTCAAGCCCACGACCAAACAAGCGCTCAAGCTGGCCGAGTCCAAGAACTGCAAGGCGTACTATACGGACGTCCAAGTGGCCGCCGCCCACCAAAAGTGCCTTGATTTGGACCTTGTGGCCAAGAACATTTCGTTCGACATGGCTGCCACGTCGCTTGTGATTCAATCGTACCCCAAGACCACCAACACGTGTGGCGTGTGGTTCCGCACCAAGAGCAAGGGCAAGTTGCTCCTCAAGTCGCGCTTCAAAAAGTGCCTTGGCGCGACGACTTTTTACAGCAGCTTTTTCGACTGGTCCAAACTCCCCACGGTCGCTCAACTCGAAGCGATCAAGGCCAACAACGAGTGCCGCAAGCTCCTTGATTACCTCCAAAAGGACATTATCCACGGCGAAAGCTGCACGGTCGCTGGCTCGAACGGGACCGACATCAAGGCCTTTGAAGACATTTCGTTTGATGGCGCCGTGGATTTGCTCTTGTTGCAAGCGACCTTGGCCCAAGACGTCGCTGCCAAGACTGTCAAGTTGTCTGCGGCTTTTGAGGGTCAAACCTCGTCGAGCTCGATGGTGTTTGGTGTCTTGATTGCTGGTGCCATGGTCGCGTTGGTGGCTGTCGTCGTGCTCAAGAGCCGTGCCACTGGTCGCACGGAAGAACGCAAGCGCTTGTTGCAAGTCTAAGTTGTCACGAATACATGTGGATGTATTTGATCGTGTTGTTTTGATGATTGGCCCCTGGACAGCGCAGGCGTGTCCATTTCGACTTTGAATCCACCGTATGATGCGTCTTGAATGGAATCCAATGCCCCCGTGCTCGAATCCGTCGTGGGCAGGATTCTGAAATAGTTTGAGCAAGGTCGTTGTTTGAGTACAGTATACTCAATCGTACGACTCAGAGATGCATGTATGAAGGATCGATTTTAGCTTTGGCCAGACGACACAACGGGTCATTCGAAGGAGCGAGTTTTGTAGCTTCGATAAATAATGCCTTCATGTTGCTCGGAAGGTTGGGCATTGCATGCACTCTAGAGAGTTCTACAAGGAACGACCTTGCGATGCCCTTGATCTGTGCTTTGTCTTCAGGGATGCATTTTGTCAACACTTTGACAGTACAAGTCTTGAGACACTCAACCAAACTCTCTACCTCTCCTCTGTCGATGGGCACGCTGTGCCGCGTTCGTTAATCTTCATCTAGAATCGCGCGCGTCCATACATCCGCCCCGATGTGGCGCTTCCTTTGTCAGATCAACTCCCATCATGACATAGAGTCCTTGACACCGAAGGCTTGTTGACATGGTGAATGACTTCACTTTGCTCTGATTCGGGCCAAACAACGCTGAGTCATTGTGTGAAATGGGTGTGGATTGACAGTTACCTCTGGATGTGGTTCCGGATACAAACAAGATAATATGCATTTTTACAGGCAGCGGCACGGCGCAAGCCTACCTGGACGAGAAAAATACAATCAACCCCCTTTTTCATGGAAAGACTGGGGCTCACTCCTCGCCAAGCAAGTGCCAGCACAGAATTATACACCCGACCTCCGCTACGCTTCGGCGCAATTCTATGGGCGCAATTCTGTTCAGGATCCGGAGTGCAGTAATTCGATCCCGGTGAAAGTCACCCCAAATAGGCATTAAACTGATCACACATTAATTTCATACAAAAACTACGTGAAAGTAATCTTTTCCCACATGAAATATACACATTTCTCGTAATAAAAACCTGTAAATTCGGGCTTCAAGCTGCGGTCGAGCATCCTGTCTTCAAGGCGCCGCTTGTTGGAGGACCATGTCGATCTTGGCATTGATCCACGCCACGACTTCGTTTCGCGATGCCCCGCCATTGTCGAGTAATTTCTCAATGTTCCGTCGGGCTTTTCGGTCAAATTTCTCGCAGTCGTTGTCCGAATCCGAGTCGTCTTCGGTGCCTTCTGGTGGTCGGACGTCGCTCGTGCCTGACATGTCGGTCAACATGAGGTCGAATTTTGGGAGCTTGATATTGTTTTCGTCGAAAAAGCCACGCCACGTGTTGTAATAGCCGTTCATTTTCGCGTGTGACTCAGGGTCGTTCTTCTTGAGCACAATGCCTTTGGACATGACCTTGTTGAGACAGATGAGAATGTGGTCGCAGCTGTTGTGCATGCGACGCATGGCGATGATTTCGTCCGTGAGGATTTGCGGTCGCGTGTCAAACTCAAACAAGTTGATCCCGATCGTACTCATGCCACAGAGTTCTCGGAGATAGAGCCGCAGCTTGTCGTTGTACGAGTCGCCGCCAGGGAGATCGACAAAGTACACGCGGCTTGAGCAGTTGACGTGTGCAGTGTAGCGAAAGTACTCTGGCATGTCGGTGCCAAGACGCGGCCCACCATGCTTACTTTTGATGGCCTTGATGAACCACGACTTGCCCACGCCTTGTTTGCCGTTAATGACAAGAAAGACCAACTTTTGACATGCCTTGCGAAGGTCGACGATTTTTCGCACCACGTCAATGTAATTGGCAACGAGTTTTTGGTGCTTGGGATTTTTCACAATGGGCATCGAGCTCTCCGCGAGTAGATTCTCCAGGTCAAGGGCATCCATGTCTACCTTCCAGTTGAGCGTGGCAGCGCTGGCAACGACCACAAGTTGTTTTTTGTACGAACTGGCCGATTCTTGGTACAATTCAGACCGGAGGCGACTTGCGGTCGCCGCATCGGCGCCACTCGCGAGCGCAAACATGCTGGAAAACGCTGAATGCGCTCCCTTTTGGGCCAAATGGGCTGCCCCTGCACCCACTACGATGGCACTAGCCAAGAAACCCGCTTCGGCGGCCGCCATGCCAATGGGTATCAAAGAGACCAGTTCGACGCACCCGGCCACAGCTACAGCCCCCGCGCCAAAGCCAAGGCCAAGACTCGCAACGCCAAGAACGCCCAAGGCAACGGCACCAGCAATCCGACCAATCGTGGCCAAAACATTGGTCTGGACTTCCCCCAGGTGATTCTCGGCCAGCATGTTTGCCGTGAAGATGGTCATTGCATTCATCTCCGTCGTGATGTTCTTGTCGTTGAACGTATTCAACCCCCCTTGATCGCTTGACGTGGCGTCGAGTCGAGGCTGAATTTCCTTTAGTCGTGTCTCGAGGCCATTCCAGCCCGCCATGTCGCCCGCGACTCGCTCTTCGACCACCGATGACTTGTTGTCTTGGATGCCTCCGTGGACCACTCGCCGATACCGACCGAGGGATTCCTTGAACTCCATCAACAAGTCGCTTATGTCGTTGTCGTCGAAACTTTTCGTCACGACCGCTGCTGCAATCGCCTTGTTCAAGAGCATGGGAAGAAGCGTGGGCGAAATGTCTGGCGAGACTAAGTACCGCGCCCCCATTACGGCACATGGCGGTGGACAAGCAGCGTCACATCAACACTGGGCGTCGGGACCGTTGCAGCTCGATACATGTGCGGCTTGTACGTGTCCTTCATGCTATGTCGCTGCTTGACGAGGTCGAGGTCAAAGGCGTCGACAAACTTATTCGAGTTGAAATCCACGTCTGGCTCGGGCATCGGACTCTGAACGTTGGTCAGCACGTCGTGGGCATCTCCATCGCGATCGAGGACGGTGACTAGTTCTTGCGATAGTTTGGTCCATGAGCCGTAGTACAAGTACAGCCCCAGAGTTCCGTCCAAGACGTCGACTGCTCGCTCCAGTGCAAATCCCGCGTCAAACCCGACGGCTTTGCGGAGGAGGGTGATAGCAGTGGCGTGATTGGCCTTCACTTGGGCCACGATCTTGGCCTTGACGGGCGCTGAGAAAAGGGCCGGCACCACGTCCAGCTCGGCCACATACGTGAGAAATCGCTTGTCAACATTTTTCTGGTCTGGGCCAAGCTGCTTAATCGGGTTTTGGCTTCGAAGGAATGGCGTCGACCCGAACGCGACTGACGTGATTTCCTTCTTCTTGTCGATGCAAAAATTGGGGTTCGAAATCAAATGGTAGTGGACAACATGCGCAACACTGCCCCCGCGACTGTGGCCACAAAGCACAACCTTGTCCAACTCGTCGAGCCCAAACAGCGCATGGACAAACTGAACCAAGCCGAGCTCGGTCGCATCATTGACATACATCGTCGGCGCATTGGCCTCACCTCGAGGCACGATCGGGTGTGCGTGAAGCGCCAAGTTCTCAGCTTGTTGGTCGAGCGAATTGGTGCCTGTGATGCACACAAACGCGACCGCTCCGTGGTTGGTCACAATAACACGGATCTTGTTGTCGCAAAACGAAATGTACGGCGTCTGGCTGTACGTCTTGGGGTTCACGCCAAGCTCCTTGAGCATTTTAACGTGCATGGTCAACACGCTCTGCTTGAACTCCGAGTACGTCTTGCCAGTTTTGTTTGTTTCGTAACTCAAGTCGCAGAGGGCCAACGCCATGTTGAATTCAAAGGCCGTCAACGGTTCGTCGTCTCTACCTCCCATGCTTGCTTGCTTGTTGCACGGCAAATTGAACAATGAGTGGGGCATCCATGCCCTGCAAAAATTGCCCTGCAAGGAAACGGACCAGATTTTGGTGCGGCTTCTCGTTTCGCCTGTCGCAACATCTTCCCCCGACTTTGAGGTGGGGAGGTTCAAGTTGTAGCTGTGCGATCGAAGCCAAATATCTCAAAACAAGACAATGTCAGTAATGTTCGTCCACTTGGCAGGTCGACCGGCGCACGTGCGTCCCTTGAACCAAAAATGTCATCCGAACACTTGAAAGGTTCTTGCGTCATGGCTGATTTCGTGTCCCTCAATGAACTGTCGTTTGGTCGTCGATTTTGGTTATGCAGCCCATCTCCCCTTTCTGCGCAGTGATGGGCGAGTTGACTATTTGTCCGTTGTGGGATTCCCTCCAAAACACACCTCAACGGTGCAAGGGCGGGACCACAAGCTGAACCGCGTCAAGAAAATCAAAGTGTGCAGTCGTGTGCGATGATTCGTCTATATACAGTATCCCAGCACTTCAAGTGAATAATTGGGAGAACAGTTTTGTCAATGTATAGGGTCTGCAAGTGCACACTGTACTAGGGTTGTGTTTGCCCGTTGTGCTTATCTGAGCACGGCTTTCCCATCGATGCTTTTGGGCGACTTCATGGATAATAATTTGGCTGTGCGTGATTCATCTTGGGTGACGTTCAAAAATCTCACCAATATTGGCTCTTGCAATAGCTCTTGCATGTTTCGCGAGTCCAAACGCGGCACAATTATATTACCTGTCCTCAAATCAAGAAAATACAATTATCTACGTCAGGCGCCAACTTAGACTTGCAACAAGCGCTTGCGTTCTTCGATCTTGGGGTGGCGGGCGCCGCGTGTCTTGAGCACGACGACAGCCACCAACGCGACCATGGCACCAGCAACCAAGACGCCCAACACCATCGAGCTCGACGAGGAGTGGCCCTCAAAAGTCGCCGACAACTTGACAGTCTTGGCGACATCTTGAGCCAACGTCGCTTGCAACAAGAGCAGATCCACGGCGCCATCAAACGAGATGTCTTCAAACGCCTTGATGTCGGTGCCATCCGTACCATCGATCGAGCATGAGCTTTCGCCTTGGATGAGTTGTTGGAGGTAGTCCAAGAGGCGACGGCATTCTGCGTTTTGTTTGATCGCTTCGAGTTGGCCGAGCGTGGGAAGTTTGGACCAGTCGAAAAAGTGGTCGTAAAACGTCGTCGCGCCCAGGCATTTTTTAAAGCGCCCTTTCAAAAGCAGCTTGGCTTTGGTTTTCGTGCGAAACCACATGCCACACGTGCTCTTAGTCTTGGGATACGACTGAATCAACATCGACGTCGCTGCCATGTCGAACGAAATGTTGTTGGCCACGAGGTCCAAATCAAGGCACTTTTGATGGGCGGCGGCCACTTGGACGTCCTTGTAGTACGCCTTGCAGTTAATCGAGTTGCCAAGCTTGAGTGCTTGTTTGGTCGTGGGCTTGAAGTCGCCGCTCTTAAACTCACCACTCTTGACTCCAATGTCCACGGCACACTTGTCCGTGGACGAACTCATGATGGCCGCTTGATGGGACGCGTCAAAATCAGCGGCTGTGCAGCGTGTTTCCGGCGTCTCGTCGTCTTCTTCGTCATTGTCAGTCGGCGCAGGCGTCGTCACCACCTTGGGCTTGGTGGCTGCGGGGGTCGGGGCCGGCGCGATCGTCGAGGTCGTCGGGCAGGCAGTACCAACCACAACAAGTGGGTTGCCGCTGGCATCCGTGCAGCATGATTGCGTCACAGCACCTTGGCTTGGCACAACGTGAACCCACGTGTCGTACGGCACGCCATGACAGCATTGGCGATGGTTGGGATTTTGGCACTCGACGATGCGCCCATCGGCCATCGTGCATGGAACCAAGTTGCCGCAATCGGTGATGGGCTCGTCAAAGTCGGGCTCGTCGGTTGTGGGGGCGGGAGTCAGCACTGCCTTGGGTTTGGTCGCAGCAGGCGTCGGCACCGGGGCGGCTGTCGCTCCCGTTGTGGTGGGAGCCCCCGTCTTCGAGGCGACTGTTGTGAGGGGCGTTGTGGGTTTGGGCGTGGGTTCAAAGTTCTCTTCGTCGTCGGGTTCATTGGTCGTGGGCGCTGGCGTGCCAACCGAGGATGGTTTCGTGGCAGCGGGGGTCGGTCGAGGGGTCGATGGGACCAATGTGGACGTGGAAACGTCCTTGTTGCGAGGTTCGACCGTCGTCGTCGTCGTTGTTGTTGTGAGAGGGGACATGGTAGTGGTCGTAAGAGGCATCAATGTGTGGTTGTCAACGTCGCACGGAGTCGGCAGTGGCTTTTGGGGGGGCTTGGTCGTCGGGGGGGCTGTCGGTGTCGTCGTTGTGGGTTCGGATGTCTCATCGTCGTAGCCAAACGCGCTGCTGCTGTCCTGGGCCAAGGAGGCCGTGGCGGCAAATGCCGCGAACGCAAATAACGACCACTTCATCGTCGCTTGGCAACTCGCAAAGTGAGCCGCCTGGCATTGACTGCCTCATGGCCGAGCGAGTACCTTGTGCGAATCTGCTGTGTTTTTGGCGGTGTTTTCTGGACGTTTTAAATACTGTTTTATACGTTTGAAATGCAAGAACCTTCCCAGTCCTGTTGAATAAAACCTGCTTGAAAACCGTTTCAAACCATTTGGATACCACAACCCAGATCCGCGCCAATCATTGGTGCAAATCCTGCACCTGAAAAGCCAGGCGACGTTCTATCACCACTACATTTGGTCTTGGCTACCATCTCTGTGCAGTACAAGCTACAGAAGGGACTCGTTCGCAGTCAATTGCAACAAAGAATCAACCTTGCCAAGGGTGAAATATAGGTAGCTGGCCTTTTCATTTGAGGGCATTTGACATGTGTGGAGATGGACACTTCAACCGATGGCATTAAACCTAGGTACAATGCATTGCGTTAAAGACACAGGGCGACAGTCGTTGTCGAAGGACATTAAGCACTCGAATACAAGATGCTGCACGCATTGTGTGGTCATATTGAGATAGCAACTCAATGGTGAGAGTGCCCACCGAACGCCTGGACGAGTACTGGCTTGAACCCGATCGGGTGGTTTAACCTATATAACGCATCTAGGGTTTATTGCAAAGCATTTTGACCGATCTTGGATTTGTGTGATGGTACTTCAGTGCAAGGACCATAAACTCTCTCCAATTGCAAAAGGCGCTTGCGTTCTTGAAGGATGGCATGCCGGGGCGGCGTTCGTTGCACCGTGAAGATCACGGCGGCCAGCGCCAGCAGAACCGCCGACACCATTAACGCTGCAATCGCGATCGTGCTCACTTGGCGCCCGACCGTCAAGACCGAGAGATTGACAAGCGACTCGTGCTTGTACGCCGCGAGGAGCGCCATCCAATCCATTGCGACCGCGTACGTGATGTTTTCGAAGGCATGGATGTCCGTGCCATACTGGTCGATCGCTTCATGAGGTTGTTTCTTGATGGTTGCTTGGACGTTGTGGAAGAGCGTCTCGCATGCAGGCAGGACACGCATCGTGGTAATGGCCGAGAGCGGCGGGATGCCATTGTTCTTCTTGAAGACGCTCCATCCGCCTTCGCCAAGACAGTTGTAAAAGTAAGTGTGGAACGGCAACCCCGCAAACGCCCACGAGAGACCGAGCTTCGAGTACTTGGTTGGGACTTTGGGCGTCCTGTAAATCTCCAAGCCGGCCGTCGCCATCTCCCATGTGCCGTTCGCGACGAGTTGCAGCTCGGTGCAGCGTTCACTGGAGGCGTCACGAGCCACGTCGCCAAAGAGGAGCATGCAGCTCGACGACTGTACCAGTGTCTCATGGGGGACTTGAGCGAGCAAGTTAAGATCGCGAAGTGTGTCTGGGGAGACGGTCAAGTCGTCCGCGCACTCGTTGAAGTTGGAACTCTTGAGCGCGGCTGACCAAAGGGTGTCGTATTGTGAGGTTGTACAGCTTGGCAGGTTGATCGGGGTCGAGTCCGTCGAGGCAGGGGGCTGTGGTGCCGTTGACGCCGCCGCTGCCACCACGGCGGCGGCAAAGATCGCAAAGAAGGATTGCATGATGACGCAAAGATGTGAGAATGACACGAGAAAAAGAAGGGCACGCGAGGAGAGCCAATCAGAGACGCGCGTCATGGAACGTATCTTCAACACTGAAATTCTTGTGAATTGTCTGGAATTATCCGGATTTTCTGAAGTGAAAATACCCGGAGATTTTGGAATATTTTTGCAAATTTCGTGAAATGTCCGAGTTTCATCGCATCGAATAAAAGCATCCCTGCATCTCCTCAGGCTCTTGTCGATGAAAATGCAGAAACATGCTTGCACCTGGTCACTCCATCATGCATTCACAGGCCCCATCGACAACTCGCCGACACCGCACGCGCCCACACGTCTGCTTTACATGCTTGCAGATCCAATTTAGGATCCAAGTCTGATGAGCGATCATGATGCGAGCAAATCATGTTGGTCCCAGCACTGTTGAAAGACCACACTGTATATGATAGATTACACATATCGAGGTGGTTTAGACCAACAAACGCTTGCGTTCTTCCGTCTTCTTGGGGGCGCGGCGCTTGTAGACGACGGCGGCGACGGCAGCGACGACGGCGCCGACAACAACAACGGCGCCAACGCTTGTATGGGATTCCACCTTGGCTTGGAACTTGGCGTCCACGCCCGCGGTGATGTTTTTGATCGCATCGTTCGCGTGCGGGGCCGAGTTAACGAGCGGGTTGCCGAAGACGGAGCAGCCAACGCGGCCCGACGACGCCGTTTGGTTGCCCACAGCCGACTTGAGCCAGCAGTTGCCGTTGTACCAGACATACGCATTGCACTTATAGTTGTTGATGCAGTCCTTGGTGCAGTCGTACGCGTTCGCTTGGACGGTCGAGCCAATGTCGGCGCCGGAAAAGTCAACGTTGTACTGCAACTGGCAGAACGGCGCGGTGGCGGGCTGGTCGAATGTCGCGACACTCGAAAAGACGCACGAAGTTGCACCAATCGAAGGCGACGCCGGGGCTTGGACCCCCTTCAACCAGCACTGGCCGTTGTAGTAGGTAAAGAGCTTGCAGCCCGGTGTCTTCTTGCAGTCGGCGACGCAGTCGTCGGCCGAGTCGCGGTCCGTGTACGTGATGTCGTTCCCGTCAAAGTTGGTGTCGGTGTAGAGATGCTCGCATGATGCGTAGTCTTGTGCGGCGGCGAAGAGGAGCTTGAAGGCCATGATGGGATGCTGGGCGGTCGGTGGAAGGACGAAAAGTGAGGTGTCCAAGGCTCGAGTTCGATTAGGTGCGACGGCGATGTATATCTCCTATGTGGGAATATAATATGAATACAAATAAACGTTTGATTTATATCAAAAATGTAATGTCGCGTATTCGGATATGGGACATAGAAATATCCATATAAAACGTGATGGAGGCCTGGTTGACGCCCGCAAAATAGTATAATTTACCTGTCAATGGAATTTGAAATGCAGGAAACGTGCAGAAATCGACACCCGTCTCGGCCAATGAAAATGGGCCACTCACCCAACTCAAGTGGTGGAGTTTATGATGGAGAAGAGAATAAGGGTGATAGCGCCAACGAGATGTCGCGACTGGAGCGACGACATCTCGTTGGCGCTAATGTCGACTATCAGGGAGTTCATGGCTTGAGTTTTGCGCGTGAAAGTCCATCGTGGCCCTTGGCGAAAAAGTTGCAACAAAATCTCTTTGCTGCACCTATTGAGGTTCAAACGCTGAGGTACTCGGAGTACCAGTACCTTCGAAGTCCTCACTTCTAACTTTACTGTAATGCTTTGAGAAACTAACGTTACTGTTGGGGTTCAATTGTGGCCCTTTGTTGTGGCTTGTTCCTTGCATAACGTTATGTCGAAACGACTGCGTCACACCAAAGTGAAAAGCCGTGGCGCTGACCGCGACTGAAAGATCGAGTTGCGGATGCTCGAGACAAACAAGGAATGTGTTGAATGTTCCATCTGTTGGACTTTTAGCAAAAGGAACCAATACGAAACTTTCCTACCGTCTGAACTGTGATATTAAATCTGTGCCCACTCGAGCGGCGTGTGGCTCGCCAGGACCCTTCACTACCGACGACGTGTCCAGATATGGTCAAAACGACAACCTACCGACCGAGGTCGGTGCATGACCGGATGTTGATATGTCAATTCGGAAATTTTCGGAGACCTCAAAATCTCCCTTTCCTGTCAAATATAATATTCTGACTTTTGACATATTTAACAAATAATACAAGGTATCATATTCTAAGATATTTGTATCTGGCAATTTCAATAAAATAGTTAGTTTACATTTTAAATCTCGCAGGCCATAATAGAACAAGATTTACCAAAGCCACGAGGGATAATTTCAACGGACTCAGGACATATCCGTATAAATTTCGGATGCCCCAACCAACAATATTTAACGTGAAATGTTATCAATGGCCCGAACGTCATTGGGGACGGATAAACAACAAGGGGGCAAAATGAGCAGACATCAAGTGTATCTCTTCATGGGGCACATCGAACGACGGATTGAATGCCATGGAAGGTCTCCCATCCTTTGGATATAACGAAAACCCCTTCAAATGTTAAGAGCACACGAAAACTAGACAGTTTGTTTTTTGTCAAGGTTATCTTTGCTGTGCACCACAGCTGCCCTGGTGGTTTCACTCAAATCACCAGCCTGAAGATGGACGAGCGACTGACAATGTGATTTGAAAACGCAAGCCAAGGTTCTATTGGATTAAGATCACCACCAAATTCTTGAAAGAAAACCTGGGCACTGGCGGCGTTATCATCGTAAACAATACTCTGGTAATGACATATCCTGTATTCAGCCCTTATAAACATGCAATGTCTTAGACTTGGAGCAAGCGCTTGCGTTCTTCGTGTTTGGGGCGTCGAGTGTATGCCACAACGCCAGCCATGCCAAGAGTCAAGAGGGCAGCTCCAGTCACCACATAGGCCCAGAGGCTGGTGGTGCTGCTGCCAGATGCCGAGTTTGACGCCAGAAACAAAACAACAGACGACGTGTTGGTCGGGGCGGGGGTTGTCGACGCATTGACAAAAGGCGCGGGTGTGTCAGTGGGGGTATCCGTGGGGGCAGGAGTCGAAGGGTCGCTCGGACTTGGGGTTATGGGGCTTGCAGTGGGTGGTGCGTCAGTCACAGTCGTCGTAGTTGGGGCGTCCGTGTGGCAGGGGGTGTTTGTGGGAGTATCGGTGGGGGCGGGGGTGTCGGTGGGGCTTGAAGTCGGTGCGTCGGTCGTGGCTGTTGTCGTAGGAGCTGGAGTTGGATAGGACGAGGTAGACGACGGCGGCTGGCATTGCGACCAAGTGGCATCAATGGGGACGCAGATCCACCCGTCCGACTTGCAGCAGGCAGCATCGGACCAATTCTGGCCATCGCATTGACTCCAGTTCTCGGCGCAGTTGCCGCTGTGCTGGGCAGACGCAGCACAAGTGACCACGGCGACAGTCGAAGCAACAACAAAAAGCTTCATCACGATCTTTCAAAATGGAGAATGAAGTGCACGTTGCGAACGTCGGGATGCGTGGAAAAAAGATTTGTCGTTGATGTTCAAGCACTTGGAGGATGTGGAAGTGCGATGTTTTGTCTTGGGATTTGTATGGGTGTGGCTTAAATGTCAGGTATAAATTTGCGTGGATCTTATCGAATTTAAAGTAAGAGATCAGTGTCGCACCTGTCATATCATTTTGGAGACTCAACAAATAAATTGAATCAGTGTCGGATGAGAGAGAACTGCACAGAAAAATCTAAAAATATACTTATTTGCACCTCATAATGTGTACTCCGCGGAGTAATTGGCGCACTTAACACCAATCCATCAAATCCAGCCAATCAAATTCAGTTCCGAAAGATCGTGTGAAGAAAGGACGTGATATTTGCAGACCGAATTCGATGTGAGAAATTTGAAGCGCGGAGACTACAAGTCGACAAAAGCGATAGGATTTTCTATGAGAGTCTGCACAGAAGCACAGCCCTGGCTTCTGGCCTTGGCCATGGCGCCGCTGGGAAGATGCTAAAAAAACGCTGGGGGGGGGAGCGAGGCTTTCCCAATTATCTGCTCGTATACTCACGGCTACGCATTAAAGTTAAAAGATAATCGTTTAACCTGTTTATAAGCTAATACGTAATATTATATATTTTAAATTTTATACTAACCCGGAAAAGTAAGTGTTATAGTTTAGTAGTGTCAACACTAGTAAACTATAACACTTACTTTTTATAGTTTACTTTCCATCAACTGAAATATTCCTCCCATAATTATTGTCCCAACACTAGTACACCCCAACACTTACTTTTATAACTCACTTTCCATCAACTGAAATATTCCTCCCATAATTATTGTCCCAACACTAGTACACACTATTTACTGAATTATCCAAAAATGCACTATTTTCGGATTATCTTCATTTTTAATTTCCATCTAAAGATAAGGATATATATATATATAACTAAAATAATTAATATAAAAAATGTCTGAAATAGAAAATTTAAAAAACGATTATCTAAATAAGGTAAGTCTATCTGACTCAACTAGAGGAGCCAGAAATATTATAATTTTTACTGAAAAGGATGAATCTGAAGTTTTAGCAATCATTCATTCGACATCTAAAACAGGAAGCAGAATAATTAAGGAAAAAAGAATAACAACTACTAAAAATATCAATATAATTCAATTAAAATTAGATTCAGTTATAAAAGAATCTAATTTGACAAAACATTTTCCTCAAGTAATTATTCATAAAGGCTTCAAACGATCTGAAAACATTATAGATTCCAATAATGATGATAGAACAACTCAATATTATAAAAAAATACGTAATGATGATAATATAACTATTGAAGACTTTTTCAATTTACCAAAAAAAACATTTTTCCAAAAATATCAGAAAATTACTTTATTAAATAAAACAATAGATGCTGTTAATCATTACCATGAAGTTATAAAGAATCAAGACATAAAAGATGGTTTCAATGGAATTGTTTGGGGAAGTAAAAATATTCAATTTCAAGTTACAGTTTTAAATATTTTAAAAACAAAACCGCATCAACGAAATATATATCTAGTTCAAGATATCCATGGAAATAATGGAAAATCATATTTATGTAGTTATATCAACATTCTATACGATGTGTTACTAGTCGACAGTAAACCTGATAATGTGCATTATCAACTATCACAGATGTGTAAAGAAGGCAATGATCCTCATGCATTACTATTAGATATTCCGCGTGATAGTGAAAATTATTTACAATATAATACAATTGAGAAATTGAAAAATGGTTTAGTAAATTCTGGCAAATATGAATCAGTAAAAGTTAATATTAAACCACCTCATGTGTTCCTATTTACTAATTTCAATGTAAGAACTGATCTATGGACTACCGATAGAATAAAATATATTAATGTTCAATCTGGTAAAATTACTAATATAAATGGGTTTGATGAAGATATTAATGGTAATGTAACTGAAGAAGAAATAGTTTCTGATAGTGAAGATGAAGAATTAGATAGAGATGAAGAAATAATTTCTGATAGTGACGATGAAGAAGACATAGATTATTATAAATCAAAGTACTATGAATTAAAAGAAAAGTATGATAAACTAATAATGAAAAAGTAAAAATTATAAAAAAGAAAGAGAAAATACTTATATACAAATATATACATTATTTATTATTTTTTTGTTTTAATAAAAATAAATGATTTTTAGTTTTAACATGATAATACTTTGAACATCGATTAATTTCCATTCCACAATCACAAATTTTTCTTTTAATTTTCATAAATTTTCTTTATTTTTTTCATAATATGGTCTTGAATATTCTGGTGAATTGGTAACCATCTTAAAGTTATATATATATATATATATTATTATCTTTAATATGAAATTCAAACGTCTTCATCATAAAATGTTAATTTTGTGATAATCTCTTGTTTTGGTTTTTCTCTGTAATAAGAAGGTCTAACTCTCTCAACATCATTTGTTTTTAAACATAATAAACTATCAAAATGATACTTTTTCAGTTGAATACATTTTGAATCATGCGGATACCATTGTAAATTAATATTTTAAACACAATTCATGCTACAATATTTTGAATGATCATCAGCTACTATATGACATGAATTTATAAAATCTTTATATTTTAATTTATGTTTTTCATCATCAGAACTCATATTTATACTATAAGATATATATTATTTTTTATATTTAATTAAATGATACTATAGTACGTTAATAGCTACCGGATGGGTTAATACCAAATCCTACACGTTTCTTACCTTTCTTTTTCTTATGAATAATTCCTTGCCCAAAATCACTTGTTTGTCCTGGAAAATGTTGTGGTCCAGAGCCATGAACAAATAATGGTTTCTTTATTCCATATCCGGTAGCTGTACGGATGCCTTCACGAATATTATCAACCGTTCCTGCTGATCCAGGGAAAATTTCTTTTGCTACGCCTTGTAATCCTGATAATACTGAAGATGCTATAGTTTTTAAGAAATCAAGAAAACCTTCACCATGTGCCATTTCATGGTGAGTTAAACAAATTCTTGCACCTGCTCCTTTTCTATGAGAATTTGCTAATTTTTTATATGTTTCAGGGTGAGCATGTATAATTTGGTGTCCAGATACTCCTATCTGGTGTGCTCCTAATTGTATTTGTTGTCCATTACGAGCTTTAGCAATTTGTGTTTTACTCAAATTAACTGGCACTTTGATATGACCGTCTCCTTGAAGTTTATGTGTCATTATTTTATATTAAATCTTCGATATTATATTAAATCTAATAAAATTATATTTTAATTAAATTAATTAATTAAAATTTTATACGCTTCTTAGGTTTTGATTTTATCATTAAATTCGATAATTGTTTCTTTAATTCACTGATATTACCTCCGTGGTGTATTAAATGATTAATACTACCACCTTTGGCATGGTGTTTTATAATATTCCCTCTTGGTTTAAAATCTTCATTATTTACTTGTATATATATATATATATAAATATATTTCAAATTAAATTATTTAATTTTTCGGCGGTTCAACTGGAGCTGTTTCAACTAATAAATTAATAGTTAGATTCACATCGATAATTGGTAAATTATTAAAATTGTTATCGTAAAAAATCACTTGAAATGAAGGAAAATTACCTTCTAAAATTGGTAACCAAACAAATTCTTGAGGATTGTACAAAATATTAGTTGCATAAGAAGATGTTAGAGCAACGTTAGCTACAATATTAGTAAGATTTGAATATATATTTCGAACTAAGCTACAACCAACGTATATACTTTGAACAGGCGTAATTTGTGGTACTATTGATGAAGTTGAACTTACTGTAGTAGAAGATGAATTTGATGCTGGAAAAGTAGTAGATGCATCAAACCCAATTAAACTGCCAAAATTATTATTTAAAGTGACTAATTGTGCGACGAGATTAACTGTTGTATTGAAACTACCTATGCCAGCAGCACTCCATGTTCCTTGTAGCACCATATGAATACGTAGCAGGTAAACTAGTTGGAACAACATAACAATTAAGTTGAGCATTATTAAGTTGTGTATTAGCAACAATTTCTAAATAATAAACATTTTGGGATGAAGCATTCACTAAATAGTACCCTGCAGCTATCATTTGTGATTGAAGATATTGATTAAGTTGAGTAACGGTATAAAACCCATTAGGAATAGTAATATTAATAGTTGCTGTCGTATTACTAGCAGATATTCGTACAGGAAAAATTAATTGTATAGCTGCATTATTATAAACAGTACCATTAACATTTAGCCAAGAATATGGTATAATTATTGATTGAACTGCTATTCTAGATTTTTTGAAATTAACACTACCTGATGGAAAAGTATAATTAAAAATATTAGTTTGCGTATTGCTAACATTAGAAGAATTAAATGTTATCAGTGATGACCCAGACATTATCTTTATGTAATATATATATATTGCGATATATTTAAAATATTTTTTTTAAATTATTGTATTCTTCATCTTCAATTAAATCTAATTTTTTCATTTCGTCTAATATATTACTTATTTCTTCTAATAAATCAAGTGAATCATTGCCTATTAATAGTTCATCTTTTAAAACATTATAATGTTGTAACAGTTTATATTTATAATAACCTCCTTTTGAATATTCCAACTTCTTTTGTTTTAAATATTCTCGCTTTTTTCTCTCCACTTTTTATTGACTCTTTAATTTTATCTTTATTTGCTCGAGCCCATAATTTTTTACGTGGTGCAAATCTTTCTCTATTCATTTCATGGTTTGTTAGTATTTTAAATTCCTCGTCACTCATAGTTAGCATATACTATATGAGATATAATTATTTAAATATAAAATTATCTACGATTTATATATGTTTGACAAACTATTCCACTACCAACTGTTTTTTTTAATGTATGATGATGCATTTTATGAATCCCGTGACCTTCTAAACTTAACGCTGGTACAGATGATACATCTGCTTGTCTAGCTTTAAATTGAGGACTATTTATTAATTGATTAAAAAATGATAATTTAGAAGAAGTTGCAGGTCTAGCGTTACCTTTAGATTTACGGCCAGGTTTTTCACGAGGAATACCATCTGATGTTGTTCCAAAAGGAGCTATTATTTCTTGAGCTATTGAAACAGCAGGTTTTTCTTCTTCAAATTCATTTGATAACATTTTGGATATATATTTATTCCATAACGAGTTCAAAAAAGAGCTATATATTACGAATATCTTTAACCTGATTTAAAAAAGCTGGACCAAATTTATAAAAATCAATTAAATCATTAGAACTATTTAATATTTCAATAAAATTACTCGTTTGATTTTTTAAAATCGGTGATAATTCATTAGTTATGATATTTCTAATTTGTCTTTCATCAGGATTTGTAGTTGGATCTTCAATAGTTGGTTTAATTTTAGCACGAAATTCTGAATAATATTTATCTATGATAGGTTGTTCTACAGCTATATTTTTTAACTTTTTATTAATCTCTTTAATATATAAATCATTTCTAAATTGTTTATAAGCCATTTTATCTATATTATACAAAAAAAAGATATTTTTGTTTTAATTATTTATTTTAAATTGAAATCAATATATTATTTAAATTCATTTTGCATTATTAATTTTCCATCTTATTTATACTAAAACATTGATTTATCATCTAAAAAATTCTTTTTACGGCTCCTGTCAAACAATCTAACTCGATCGATTTTTGGTAAGAAATAAAGCAATATAGATCTACAGCTACCCCTGTGTTATTTGTCCCTTGAATCGTTACAGATTGATAGCATTTATCTGCAGATTCATTACGTCTAGAAATATCAGCAATGACATACGGGCTCCATGCCCAAGATGTTAGATCTACAAGCCCAGATGATAATTCTTTAGAAAGACCACCATTAAGTGCTAACTTTTGAACTTCGCTAGCCCAAATGTCATAATTATAA
Source organism: Aphanomyces stellatus (assembly GCA_009835185.1). Classification (NCBI taxonomy): domain Eukaryota; phylum Oomycota; class Saprolegniomycetes; order Saprolegniales; family Verrucalvaceae; genus Aphanomyces; species Aphanomyces stellatus. The sequence continues at coordinate 59,536 of VJMH01007305.1, forward strand.
TTACAATTTAAATTAAAACAATTAATACCAGATACTTGTACATTAAAATTTTGGAATACTAACATACCACCAGGTAGAGTCGTTGAGGGTGCTGTATCGAAGCAACTTTGCCACGATGATCCTGTAA